>JAXIVJ010004006.1:0-45000 GCA_036785665.1 Chirona hameri
AACAAGTGCCCTATATTTTTTCCGTTGGTGAAATATTATGCTCTTATCTGTCTGCTTTCATAAAATTGACCTAAATACACATGCAAAAATAGTCTGAAAACGACTTTCGGCCACATTTTTGTTCCGATCTACCCCTTGGTACGTTGCAAGTGCACGCGTCCAGAACGCGAGAACGGTAGCAAGGTGTCCGGTAAGGCTGTTCCAATGATTCGGCGCCATGTAAACGTCGAGACAGTTGCATAGTATGTTATTGCGACTCACTTTGGTGCTGAATAATTGGCCTACACTTTCAAGGAAGATACCGTTTTGAAGTCCTCTGCAGCGCGTCGCTATATGTCCCGGCTTTCAGGCTTATGGTTAGGTTTGGTCACGCTTATGTTGAAAAATTATTGTTAAAGAAAAACGCGTATCTGTGTTGTGATAACTGATAGGGACTGATGAATGCCGACCTCCAGCTTCGAGGCGGGAATCGCTATACCAGGAGGCTTTAGTATCGGATTTGTCAGTTTATATTTGTACATCCGCTTTGAAGATCGAGCCAGCAATGTTGGATATTCACCTGTGACTGATGTATTATCAGCCGAAACAGAGAACAGCTCTCCGTTGTTGTCATGAATACCCAGCGGTGGCAGGAGCTCCGGTGCAGGCCGGGCGGTGGCGGCTGCTGTGTGTTCCCTCCCGTCCACCGACTATGGGGTCGGTGTACACAGCTGTGTCGGCTGTGTGTGGCTATGTGGACGTGGAGCTCTGGAGGGGGGGGGGGTACTGTGGGGGGTTCTGCACTGTGCACTGTGCGGTCCCTCCGATAACTCGTCGGGACATCATGGCCCGCTTGTCCCCGGCAGCGGCAGCGCATTTGGAAGTACAATCGGCCATCAGTACCAGGAGCAGTGTGGCAGCACATATGCGCTGTCGCTTCACCGCTCCGTGGACCGGTTGTTCCTCTCGGTAGACTCCCCCGCCGTCTGAGTCTGGATCTGAGCCGTCTGAGTCTGGATCAGATCAGTCTGAGTCTGGATCAGATCAGTCTGAGTCTGGATCAGATCAGTCTGAGTCTGGATCAGATCAGTCTGAGTCTGGATCAGATCAGTCTGAGTCTGGATCTGAGCCGTCTGAGTCTGGATCAGATCAGTCTGAGTCTGGATCAGATCAGTCTGAGTCTGGATCTGAGCCGTCAGAGTCTGGATCAGATCAGTCTGAGTCTGGATCAGATCAGTCTGAGTCTGGATCAGATCAGTCTGAGTCTGGATCAGATCAGTCTGAGTCTGGATCTGAGCCGTCTGTGTCTGGATCTGAGCCGTCAGTCTGGATCTGAGCCGTCAGTCTGGATCTGAGCCGTCTGAGTCTGGATCAGATCAGTTTGAGTCTGGATCAGATCAGTCTGAGTCTGGATCTGAGCCGTCAGAGTCTGGATCAGATCAGTCTGAGTCTGGATCAGATCAGTCTGAGTCTGGATCAGATCAGTCTGAGTCTGGATCAGATCAGTCTGAGTCTGGATCTGAGCCGTCTGTGTCTGGATCTGAGCCGTCAGTCTGGATCTGAGCCGTCAGTCTGGATCTGAGCCGTCTGAGTCTGGATCTGAGCCGTCTGAGTCTGGATCTGAGCCGTCTGAGTCTGGATCTGAGCCGTCTGAATCTGGATCAGATCCGTCTGGTCTGGATCAGATCCGTCTGACTGGGGGTCCGGGCTGGTAAGACAGCGATTGGCACGTCCTACTTGTCCGATACTGCTGTTCTGGGCACGTGCCGGGGACGTCAGGACAGGGCGTCTGCGACTTAGCGGTGGCATTGGAGACGCCCGGAGAGCATCGTCCGTCTGGTAATGGGGAGTCGAGGTGCGCCGGCTCGTATACACCTCTGTCAGAGACGTGACGCCGTCCGGAGGAAGGTGTTATTCCGCCGGGGGTATTATCCGCCGGGGGTATTATCCTCCGGGGGTATTATCCGCCTGGGGTATTATCCGCCGGGGGTATTATCCGCCGGGGGTATTATCCGCCGGGGGTATTATCCGCCGGGGGTATTATCCGCCTGGTCAGAGGTAGGCTGCAGTGTCTGACGAAACGGGGCCTGGTCATTGGAAAAGAATGCACGGGTTGGCTATTATGAAGAAAATAGTCGTTATTTCATCATTGCGTTAGTTTTACCTACAGTCAATTTACCTTGGCGGTTGAATTGTACGGGACGAGGACATGCCGTTTATTTGTACTAATATGCGCTTCAAGTCGGATGGATTCAAGGCAATTGTTTGTGAGTGATGCAAGAGGTCTCGCTGATATATTGTTTCCCCAGTTAATTAAGCATGTGTACTGTTAGGGATCAATGACAACGCCAGTAGTTCCACTTACTTCATGTATCTACGTAGTCTGATGAACTACTGATGCATGCTATGAGTACGTGTTAGATGTGTACGGAATATAATGTATAAGTATTAATGTTGGATATCAAAGGCCATTTGCAGGCGGCTCCAAACTGGGAGTGTCCGAATATACAACCCTGGCCTTCGGCGGGGTGATTGAGCCGCATCTATATTCGGTCGGCACTCTGCCGGCCGGCCAGTCTGCTCACTGGGGGCAGGAAGTCATTGGTACGGCGCTAACCTCCGGACCAGCCGGCCGTGGCCCTAGTGACTCGGTCTCGTCAGTCCCGCCTCCGTCTCTCCGTATGTCCGTATGTCCGTCTGTCCGTCTCCCTCCTCGTCTCCTCGTCTCCTCGTCTCCTCGTCTCCTCGTCTCCTCGTCTCCTCGTCTCCTCGTCTCCTCGTCTCCTCGTCTCCTCGTCTCCTCGTCTCCTCGTCTCCGTCTCCGTCTCCGTCTCCTCATCTCCGTCCCCGTCTCCGTCTCCTCGTCTCCTCGTCTCCTCGTCTCCTCGTCTCCTCGTCTCCTCGTCTCCTCGTCTCCTCGTCTCCTCGTCTCCTCGTCTCCTCGTCTCCTCGTCCCAGTCTCCTCGTCCCCGTCCCCGTATCCTAGTCTCCTCGTCTCCTCGTCTCCTTGTCCCTCGTCTCAGTCTCCTCGTCCCCGCCCCGTCTCCTCGTCCCCGTTCTCGTCTCCTCGTCTCCGTCTCCGTCTCCGTCTCTATCTCCGTCCCCGTCCCCGTCCCCTCATCTCCCCGTCCCCTCATCTCCTCGTCTCCTCGTCTCCTCGTCTCCTCGTCTCCTCGTCTCCTCGTCCCCGTCCCCGTCCCCTTGTCTCCTCGTCTCCTCGTCTCCTCGTCCCCGCCCCGCCCCGCCCGCCCCGTCTCCTCGTCCCCGTCTCCGTCTCCGTCTCCGTCTCCGTCTCCGTCTCCGTCTCCGTCTCCGTCTCCGTCTCCGTCTCATCGTCTCCGTCTCATCGTCTCCGTCTCCTCGTCTCCGTCTCCTCGTCTCCGTCTCCTCGTCTCCGTCTCCTCGTCTCCGTCTCCTCGTCTCCGTCTCCTCGTCTCAGTCTCCTCGTCTTCGTCTCCGTTGTCGGCCATCCGTCAGTGGCTCACGTCATCATCCATCAGCAGACGGTGATGACTGAAGGGCTGTTCGAGTGTTGTCTCGTACCTCTCCAGGGTACAAGAGTCTGACATCTGGGGACAGTCCTGAGTATATGACATTAATCAGGAACCTGTCCGTTCCTGTGCGTCAGGTGCCTTAGCCTGCAGGTCATACTCGAGTGTTGCGAGACGGATTGTGGCAGATTCATCCCAAAAGAAGGGCAACATTTCGTCTGGTTCTTGTATAATATGGTTCCATCCTCATGGCCTGACCCGCGTTTGTCCGGTCCGGACCGCAGCCCTGGGTCAGTCAGGGATCATCAGGGATGGTCATCAGCCCTGGGTCAGTCAGGGATCGGTGTGGCCGCGGACCGCCGGGACCGACCCGGCTCAGTGACGAGCCTCCCCAGCGAAGCTCATCTGGCCGCCTCACACACGGCCACACAGGACTGCGTACAGCTGACCTAACGGGCTGCACACGGCCGGCCGGCTGGCACCGGTCGCCGCGGCAGGCCACGGTGCTGCCCTCGGACGGCAGCAGCTGGAACTGACTCCGCCGGCCGAGTGCCGGCCTAGCTCGCGCTGCTGCGCCGCTACGGCTGCCGCGCCGAGAGCATGACGCAGACGGACTGCAGTGGGCCGCTCACCAGCAGAGTCTGTAGTCAGCCGAGAGAGAATCGCATACACATGGAGACGTGCGGCAGACGTCCATTTCCTGAAGCCATACACAGCCATACACCTGAAGCCATCATGGTATCCATTATGTGAAAAGCAGTCAATAAGGTGGTCTCAGAAGAAGCCATTCAGACATGCTGTCTCCAGAAATGTTGCGGAAATAAGCCTTAACCCGGCATTGACTGGGGTCTCTGCCGCACGCCATTGACGGGGGGGGGGGCGTTAATCCCCCCTGTTTATCTTCCGAACCAATGATCGCAGCGAGACGCGCAATGCGGCAATCGAAAGCTCTCGATGAGATGAATCTAAAGCATACTCAAAAATGTAAAGGCGAGGTTAAATGTCAGGCCACGGTCTGGTCAAGGGTCAAAATCGACGTATTTGAGCTAATGGGCCATATTTTCCATACAAAGCCTTCGATTACGACCATGATCATCCAAAGTGCTGCCAAACGTATGATACACATCCTGAATGACCTAAAGTGAGATTGTTGGCCAATGTCGAGGTCAAGGTCATGTCACAAAAGGTCACTATGCTTAAAATATCTACGAAAGTCATGGAACAAATGTGTTATGAGTTAGTTTCCACGTAGCATTCGATAGTGATGGTCATTTTACCACCTGACTTCATTTACGTGACATTAATGTCAAGTTCAGGTCCAGTTCAGGTCACTGAAGGTTAACATTTTTAATTGATAAATCTAAATAACAAGGGCATGTTTCTAGACCAGTTTTGTCTCAGAAATACAATGATCCAATTTATTTGTCTGTATCTGGTAAAAAAAGCAAAATATTTTTTTTTTAATATGACGGCATGAGTTACCCATACTGTATTTTTTTTTGTCCACCAAAAAACGTTTTTGAATTTTTGGGGTCAAACCCAAATGTTTCCAAATTCTGAGATAACCAGTATGTAGCCCTTGCAATTTTCTATCTTTTGGAGTTTTTCGATTGCATTTTGCTTTAAATATGGAATTTCTACGGCCTGGCAAAGTTTGGCTGATTTTGGTGTAAAACTCGTGTAGTAACGTCACTAAATTCGATATCACTCGAGAGAAAAACAATCGACGTAGTTTCTTAATTTTTCACAGAAGACGTAAACTTGATTTATAAGAATGTACCCGAAGTTTCACGTTGATAGCGCTATTTGTTTTTGAGCTATTACACAAATTCATCAGGTGGGAGGGGGCGTTAAACGCCCCCCCCCCCCCCCAGGCAATGGCGGGTTATATGTGCTATTTTGTGCAGCATGAACTTCACATGCTTAAGCCCATTGATCCCGTTTCGTGGATCCACGTGCCAGCCAGGTAGAGCCGCTGGCCCTTGAGAGCCTTGAGCGGCAGACGAATCTGCAGGGTTGAGCAGATGTCGGACTCCCCCCCCCCCCCCCCTCGCGGCAGGTCGTCTGCAGGGGAGGATCACCAGACAAATGGCAGACACTACCCTGACCCTCCCCCCCCCCCCCCTCACCAACGCCGCTGCCGTCGCCACCGCACCTCGTGGCGCAGAGGGAACGGCCTCGATAGGGCCCGGTCATATCCTTGCAGTGAAGCATCAGCTGTATGCCGATTTCCTTGCTGAAAAACAGATCACGTATAAAGTGCCGGTGGTATTATTGAAGCACGGGGGCGGTGAATAAATCACTCTGTCTGTGGATTGCACGATATTTTCGGGTGCGGTAAGCTGCGGAATGGTAGGGGTAAATGGTATTAAACTGAGTTCACACCAGTATATATGAGTGTCTCATAAAAAGGGCTTGATCACCTTGCGATCAATACTTGTGGATCGGAGATATCCGATACATTTCCAATCGAATTTTAGGAAACGCCAGACTGGAATATTAAGTGTTTTATATCGTTCAGAAATATGTACTGTATCTCTCACGTGTGATTAAGGCACATACAAGAAAGGCTAGAAAGTAAATAAAGAGAAACGTCGATTAATTAGGATGCGGTGGGGAGGCTGGCTCTCTGGGTACCCATCAGTCTGACTTGATCTCGTCTCGGGCCACGGGAGAGTTTTCCACCTGCGCAGTGGGCACCCTTCACCTTCGGGTATTCCTCCTGGCACCTTGTGGCATTTCCGCCCGTTCACGAACCCCGTCTGCCAGTCATTCGTTCCGAATGCACATCAAACAGCAACAATAATGCGGAAAATCACCGTTCGATGGCTCGCCGTCCGCTGATGGTCGTGTCGTCCGTGGCCTCACGCCGCCGCCGTGGCCGGCCGCTGCTCCATAACTCTAAGTCTGAAGGCCGGCCTCGGCGAACCTGACCTCTCCTCGTCTCCCGCCTCGGGGTCCGGTAACGACCGCGGCTCGTCACTGCCGAGCCGTGCTGACCCTGACTGATGCAGTCCAACAGGCCGGCGTGCAGGCCGGTTTTACACACGGCCTCAGCCGGCCGGTGATGGCCAGTTCGTGAGGGTCTGAGCCCACCGAATGGCGTCCCGTCAGTATCGTTACTCTGGCTCTGGTCTACGTTCAGGGCAGCACAGCTGTCACCGCGCACTTTCGGCGGCATTAGTTGGAGTATTAACGGCCGCGGCCGGTCCTTGTTATTTTATGTTGGTAATTAAATTAACAGCGTTGGCAGTTGCTCGGCTAGCCATTGTCCTTTGCGAGAAAAGCGATTAAATGGGGCGGAAAGCTTGAGCGGGGACAGTGTCACTACTTCCTTGTGCCAAGGATGGTTTGATTCCGGATTCCCCGAAGGGTCCCCTGTATAAGGTGTGGTCTGGTCACCACTTTACCTTGGACAAGGGTGAACGACGAACGGTCACGACAGCACATGACCGCAGCAGTTGGAACTATTGTAAAACTCCAATATTTACGTTAAAGGGATATTGCCACCTCGCAGGCCAATATGGATGTTTTGGTGTATATCGGTAGATTAAAGGAAATAGTTCACCTTCAACATGGGTTTTGAACTGAAATAGCAGTTTTGTAGCCCGTGTTGAGAAATCCTTATCCGGAACTTTTCTTGGCTGAAAAGACTCTCCAGCCATATTTGACTTTTTGGCGAAGGAATACGGCGCATATATGATGTACCGTACCGTCTGAAAGTGTCAGCACTGCCATGGAGCATGCGCAGACCAATAACGCACACCATAAAATCAATAATTTACAATCTTCTGTCCTGAATTGGCGCGATGTAGGACCATTTTTAAAAAAGAAAAAAAGAAACTGTATTAAAAAATATAATAAAATCGTGTTCTGCAAACAAAATCCGAAGGTGAACTATTTCCTTTAAGCGTGCCTGATTTCACCTGCAAAATTTGGTTCCCGAAACTCCCCCCCCCCCCCCATTAGATAAAAAATTACATGTGCACCACTCATGATTGGCACACATTCGTAAAATTGGAGACGCCTCATCACTATTTAGAATCACTTCTTTGCAGACTATTATTTGCTTTTGAATATTGAAAACTCAACATCACCACTACGTCATTGCACTTTAGAATTAAAATGCGTTTACAGTTAATTATATTTTCAACAACTATAGCCTCTTTCATAATAAAACATGAATACAACAGCAAGAATGGCTATGGCTCGACTTTGGGGCCGTAGGAGATTTGTGACCAACACCTCCATAGATACACAGATAGATACACAGATAGACTTTTCATAGACTTTTCTAGACTTCATAGACTTTTCATAGACATACACAGATAGACTTTTCAAGGTCAAGTCTCTGCGAATTCGGACGCTTCGGCTTTGGTCGGGCGCCAATTTCACAGCCAAACTGGATGAGAGCGGCCATCATGCATCTCTAGTACTGAGCACAGCTGGGACCAACGTTTTGGAGTCTGAAATAACCCCCCCAAAAAATTGCCGATCCCCTACTTTAGGTGCTACAGGAGCAAGTTTGAGCTTGAGCATACACGTTTGTTGATCCCCACCATTCATTTAAAGGGACTATCCCACCTTAACATTATATTTGAGTTGACATAGCCATTTGGATGGCTTGGCATTGAGATTAAGTATGATAGCAGTTAAAACAACCACAATGATCTAATCAAAAAGATATTAGTTTGATTTTGACATCTGTAAAAAATAAGGCCCATGTGTATTTGAATAGGGCCTCTAAACCGACAGCGTCGTCTCTCCTTATCCAACTGGTAATGATAGTCGACTTGTTTTAAGGTGAACCTAGGAGATATTTGCTACGTTTCAATGGTTTCGTAGTTGGTTGGTTTTGTATTCAAAGCGCCAGAATTGTCTCCAAATAATTGTGCCCATACTTTGGCAGCGTAAAGGAGTTCTGTGTAGCTCTCTAGAGCTCAATATGACGTCATCAACCCAAATATTAAAATTAACTTTTTATTAAATTGAGCACAGTTTGCGAGAAACAAATGTCATAAACGTGTTCGGCAGCAATTACTGCATATTGTGCACCACAAGTGGCGTACATTTGACAACTTTTGGGAAAGTGGGACAGTCCCTTTAATTTGCTTTTTAGAAATCCTCCGGAGGTGGCAATATCCCTTTAGACCTTTTGCAACCGTGGTTGCTGCCTACCCGTGCTGCAGAATTATAGTGACTAGTGGACTTTCTCTGTGCGTGATTCTTGGGCAACTGAGTACTTCTTCGCGTCCACCTGTCGGTTGTCTTGTCGTTTCAGTCGAAAGCAACTCAGTCATATGTCATATGGTCCCGCTTGTAGACCAGCGAGGGTACCTCTGCCCCTCCTGAGCCAACGACTCTATTGCATTGGAATTAATATTTTTGCCACACACTGTAGGATGGTGTAAAACAACAGACTGCGCCCGAGCCCCGAGGGTTTCGTCTGACGGCCTTGGACGAGTGTTGCGTACATCATGACTGCGCGTATTCGTGCATTGCACTGGCAGCCGCAGCAGCCGTAATGTATTATGCCATCGGCATCCAGACGGTACCTGGTGCAGACATTACTCGGGTCATTGACTGCCTCGCGCCGCTGCTGGCCTTGCTCCAAGAGATGAGCTTCTGTCCTAGCTGCAGGCTTTTACCAGATCTGCAAACCTCGTCCACTCCCCTCGCCTTTGCAGTCTGCGACCTCAACTGATTGACAATGGAAATCGTCGCTGCTTTTGCGGGAACATGCAAGGGTAAATTAATGGGCATGGGCTCGTTGAAAGGCTGAAGTTCATCGTTGCATGCAAGTATTTTTATGACGCTAATGACCATGACGACGAAATGTTGCAAACTTGCATACGTTCTGCATTGGGAAAGCAACGCGCCGACTTTATATTTAAACTGCAACACAACTCAGTATGAGAAACAAACTAAACAAAAGTTAATTGCAAATACGTCTATTGCCAACTCAGTCAGCAACAGTGTCAGTGTTGACTGTTGCCTGCATGGCGCAGCTAGCAACGGTCGCCAGCAGACGGCGTTGCCTGCCGGGCCAGACGGGCTGAGCCATCAGCGTGTCGCGTGAAAATCACGCCGGCCCGCCGGCGTCACGCGCCGGTAGCCGCACGTGACGGCGGTGGTGTCGCGCGCGGCAGCCGGCACGGCCGCCGGAGAGCTGCAGGGTCGGACCTTGTGTTGTGGCTGCGGTGGCACTGGCCGGCCGGCCGGCCGTGCGGTGTCTTGTGTGAGTAGAAGTGTGACTAGACCGGTCCTGCCAGTCGGCGCGGACTGCCCGCGTGACACCCCGCGTGACACCCCGCGTGACTTACCGCGTGACTGCCCGCGTGATTGCCGCTGGCCTTACTGCTGTACAGATGCAGATAGGCGTCAGAAGTCGTCATGTGCCGCGACCGGCGCCTGTACCCGGCACCTGTTCCTCACACAGCTCATCAATTGGAGATGAGCTGACTTGCAATCGGTATGTCGGTTGCTGAGACTCGAGCAGACAGGGCTGTAGACGACCTCTGTGAGGAAAGGTGTCGTGAGCTAGGACACTCGCCTCCGTTATGGCATCGTCTGACGTCTGCGATAGTCTGTTTTATAGTTCAGTGTCAGATGCTGGTGATAGTCGCATGTTTCCGGCTCCAGGTCTGTTATGGTGCGTACCTGTCGATGTTATCGTGTTTATTGTGTGACAGTATCGGGTATGGAGTGACCACCTTGTCAGGCTTAACTTCAAACCTGGTCGCCAGATCAAAATATTCCCAAGTTCACGTCAGAGCAGTCTTGCGTGGCACCCACCTGCCGCTTATTGGACTGCATTTCTCTCTCTTGCCTGATCTCGTGTTGTGTCTCTACCCTCTGTTGCTCTGTATCAGTCCAATGGCAGGGACCGGCAGCAGTGACCAGCAGAGGTGTCATAGTGCAGTGGCTGTGACCGTCCGGCTCGGTCCGTGGCCGCCGACCCGCCGCCGTACCGGCCGTGGCCTCCTGGGAGCCCGGCTCCACCGCGGTCGGCGCGGCGTGGGATCCAGGCGGCACAACCGCCGCCGTGACCCGCTTCAAACGGTCAACATCACCCGACTGCCCTCAGCGCGCTGAGGTGGCCGAGGTGGTTATCGTTCTCACGCCGAGGTGGACGGAAAGCAAACGATTCCCCGAGCCATCAACGCACTAATGGACGCTGTTGGTCTTCATAACGGCCCGTACGGTTATGCGTTTACTCCTGAAGCAATTAGTGGCGTTAAGTGATTTTGTTTTGCTGTCATTTAGTCATGGGAAGCTGTTTTATGGATTCTTGACAGCATGCATATGTACGCAAAGTGCGTCATTTTATCCGTTACAGCGATTCGCTAGGTGTCGACGGCCGATCATACGACATTTCGCTTGCAAGGTTCGCTGGTGCCAGGCTTTAGTCGTGTGAGTTGGGCTGCCTCATACGCCAACTTCAATGGCATGCTCTTAAAGGGAAATGTTAAAAATTATTCAAAGGAACCTTTTGATGTTTAGCAACCGTTTGTTTGGCTACCTTTATGATATACAAATGATAGGATCTAAATTTAACAATGAAATACAAATAATATCTTATTTAAAGTTGGAAGTTTGGAAAATTATACAGGAAGTATAGGTACTTGTGTGTTTCATGAAGGTCACAGACAATATCGTCCTTCCCTACAATCAGGTGCGGCATCTTTGGACCTTCTGTGACGTTTCAGTTCAATACCAAATACACGGACCCGATAACACCATAAATGGATTACCTGCGCCAAGAACGTGAAATCTCAACAAATCGCAAACACTAAATAAGTCGTCGTAGGGGGCAAATTAATCCGCCGAATGCATCACGTTTTCCTAACCTGTTTATTTATTACGGAAAAAGGTTCAGAGTGAGTGAGCTTCACGAGTGTATTGCAATGTATTGCTCACCTGCAGTTGAAAATGAATGGGAAAACCTCCATTTTTTTGTTAATTGATCGAGAACACTAAATAGGTCGCCGTTGGGGGCTAAACTAAACTGTCGATTGCAATGCACTTTTTAAAATGCTTGTTGATTGTTTACAACACTTTGATACATATTCGCAGTAGATAGAGTACAGCGAACGTGTTACATACCTTCACACTAAATAACAATGCGTGAGCAAGCTAATTTGAGATAGGACAGTGAATTCCTCACGAAGTACTTGCCTAGTACCGACTATTAAGTAAAGTAATTTTGGTACCGACCGTTATAAGCGTGGAAAGCTTATCAACTTTAACTTCAAATAACTTTGGCTAGGGACATTTGTATGCGAAATTTGATTGGATTTTCTTATTAGTCGAGTGCTTCTTCCCATTTCAAGTGCGAACTCCATTTGTGTGGAAAAGGGTCTTTATTTCCCTTTAAATCCCATAGTGTGGTTGCTGTTTCCAGCTTCATTGTGTCGCGAATCAGGCAGGTACAGCAGCCCCGTGTTTCGACGTGCTCCTTTCGGTGCCCTGAGCCTGATATAACGTGTCGTCTCGTCTCGTCTCGTCGTCGTCGTCTGCGCCCAGCTCTTCCTGGACGTGTCTGACTCTGATCTCGTCTCTGCCTTGGTCTGTCGTGTGTCCGTGTCTTCACTGTATCGTCACATCGCTTTCGGTCCGTTCTTGTCTGAGGGTGAGGCCGAGCAGATGGAGTCGCCCTATCCTGGCCCGGCTGCCTTTATGTTCAGAGTTGCAAAATTCAGCCACCAGACCCGCCCGGTACCGGTGCAACAGAGCTGCAGTCTTGGCAGAACCGACGAACGCTCGAGAAGACGCTCAGTATTTTATATTTTTTTTTAGTTATAAACATTTCCCGGTGTCGAAGTCCAAACTGTGTGCGCGGGAAATGAAGCATTCGTCCCCTGTGCGTTATCTGTTGTTCGTTATTTAACGTCATGGCTCCCACGGCTTATAGCCCGGTAACTGTGTCCGTTTCCGGTGACTGTTGGTGGTACACAGTTGGCGGTCCCACGCTGACGAGTTGGCCATGCAGGGTGCAGGGTGCAGGGTGCAGGGTGCAGGGTGCAGGGTGCAGGGTGCAGGGTGCAGGGTGCAGGGTGCAGGGTGCAGGGGCTGCTCTTCACAGTATCAGTCTCTCTCCATTGTGACCACTGGCGGATCCAGGGCGGGGGGACGGGGGGGGGGCATTAGGGGTAAATCCCCCTCCCCACACACACACAGAGCATGGGGGGGGGGCATTCAACATAAATATGCCCCCCCCCCCCCCCCCCCCCCTACGCGTTCCTGCATTGGCTGTAAGAAGTGATAATTAGGAGAGAGAAAAACTCCGCTCAACGACTCTTCGTGCTAACGACCCGACGTCCCCCCCCCCCCCCCAGTCAACAACTTTTCGCTGACGAAACTGAGCGAAAATCCCCCCTAAACTCGAAACATAGATCCGCCACTGATTGTGACTAACCCTCGTGATAATAAAACTGCGCACAAATACGTTGCCATGCATGGCGTCCTCAATGTCAGTATCTCGCTAATGACGATGTATAGGAGAGCTCGCTCGTCATCCATTCAGTTGCATTTGTCCGTCCTATTGTGCAACGTTTGCACGAACGGTGGCAGTGACAGTGTGGCTTTTCAGGTGGCAGTGACAGTGCTGTTTGGCTGTGACACTCCTATTGCCACACGCAGAGCCGTGTGACCAACACCACCTGAAAAGCCGGGCAGTGCCATTATGGCTTGTGTTATTGTAGTAGTTTTTCCGAATGCAGCAACTGGCGCAAACTATGTCGTAATAAAGTTTTCACCTGTGTGTGGTCCCGGGAAACCGAGGTGTGGTGGGTGTTTATGTCACGTGATCGGATGGAAAACAGCCACAGGTGGTCATGTATCGCCGAGATATTGGATTATTTCGCGTCCGTCTCTGTGTTGTGATGTGAAACTGTCATGACAACCGTCTCGCTGCGCGGTGACAGAGACCTCTCGTGTGGCTGTATATACGCGCCCGGATAATATGTGGACAGCACCGGACGGTTACTATTTGGATGTAAGCGAAGCAGCAGTATTTGGATGTAAACGAAGCAGTCCGCCCCATATGTCGCATCCTAAAAGTGACTCAGCTCATTTCACCCACGACAGTTCAGCAGAAAATGGGTCTGACTCAGACTGGTTATTGGTTCAACTTTTTTGGAACGATTCAATCATGATTCATTTTGGAATCTGAATGATTCAATCACCGTTCGATTCACGGATACAATTTTGATAATTGATTCTTTCCGATTCAAAGAATCAAAAAAAAATCAGCGATTCACGTTTGATTCAACATTTAAATATATGTGGTTAATTTATATGAAATAAATACACATGGAAACATACATATATATGATCATTAGAACATTGTTACAGCAATACTATTTCATTATAAATGAATGTAGCAACTGGGACTGCATGTATTTGCACAATTTATCAGTGTACTTGAATCGTTAATAATCGTTAAATCTTTTGATTCAATCAGCCTTGATTTGATGCGAGTTTGATTCAATCACGATTCATGAATCAAAATATCTGGTGGTGAATCAATTATTTTTCGATTCAAGGAATTTTGATTGAACGAATCCAATCGATTCAATCAGTATCGAATCAATAACCAGTCTGGTCTGACTGAGACACACTCATCAATAGGACATCAACTGAGCTGGAAAATGATTGGGCGTCGATAATATCATGATATCGAGATGTTTTTTTTATTTTTCATTTCCTACTATTTCCTACTATTTCCTACTATATTCCTACATTTCCTACTATATAATACCAGATATATGATATGGTATATCATTAGGTATATACCCATTGATTGGCGCTGGCTTTGGGATCCCTACTCGGCAACAAACTGATACGCTTAGCTGAGTGGGGTCCACAAAGTACCAGCAAGAAAACTTGAAAATGGATCAAAAAATTTCATCCGCCCTGTATGACTGATATCCCCTTTACTAACACAGTGAATGAATCCATCTTCATCCTGTCCTGGATGAGGATGAGAGTGAATGAATCCATCCTCGTCCTGTCCTGGATGAGGATGAGTGAGGATGATATCCTGGGACGTAGATGGGGGGGGGGGGGGCAATCATTTGCTGTTTTCAACAATGACTACTTCCGCCTTCTTTTATATCACCACATCTAACACCCAAACTACCTCTCTTCATATGCTTTTTTATGTTTGTTTCCATTTCTTAGCTGGAAGTGCCGCGACATTTTCTCTTTTGTTCTCTGGTGTTAACTTAAGGTGTCGTGCGTCGTTGAGATCGAGGGCGGGGCACTCCTGGTCACCTATTAAAGGGAATAGTTAACCTTTAACATGGGGTTTTGGACTGAGATAGCATATTTGTAGAGCAGATCTAAAAATGGGTTGTGGTGAAAGAATTACCTCTCTACGTTAAGTAATTTCGACACAGGACTAGTGGGCCCGGTTTCATGTCCGCTGTTCCGGGCCACGATCGGGACATGAACGTTCGTCGCCGGAGGCAGGTACACTCTCTGGCACGTAGTCTCTGATCACGACGCCTCGTTAATATCCGCTCAGCCGCCCGGGCGGCGCGGCGGGCCCTTGTCAGAGACTGTACTTGGCGTCAGGCGGAGCCAGCACGCCAGCTGCTGCCGTACGATTTCTCGTGAAATGCAAAGAGAAACTTACTTCTTTCTCCACATATATCCATCAGTTGTCCAAACGAAAGTAATATTCGTAGTTTTGAGCTCAGGGTCCACCATATGGTTGAATTTCAAGACAACTTTCAAGGTGACCTTTAATGGGTGGCGGTTAGAAAAAAAAGTTAAAAAAAGATGTGATTCGACAGCCACAATTAGAAGTGGCTTACTATGTAGGCTTATGCCATCACGGGTTCTCATTACGAGGTATGAAACGACCGTGCAGTGGCAATAAGTAGATAATTGGCAGTTAGCACCAGCATCGTTCGAGCGCATCGTGCCAAATTAAGTGTAATCAGGATTGGTTACAACACAATCACAAGTGGGCACAGCTTGCATGACAGATCTGTTCATATGGCGACATCTGACATCAGCTCTGATGTGGTTCAAGTGTTTTTTTGGAGTACTTTCGTAAAGAGGACGATAACTGTGATTTGCCGGGAACGACTCGGCCTCTCCGAACTGACGAATACCGGCCGTCTGAAGTGGCTAACGGAACTGCTCTGGCCACTTAGCTGGGCCACTAGTTTGACACTAGCTAGTGTCATGCCTCATGTGACCAGATGACCCGACTATGACCCAGTCGTGACCCCATTGTGACCTGGCTGTGACGACGCTGCATTAACCGCTGTGTATCACATTTATTTTCAACTGAGGTACCTAGTCTAGTGAAATGCCTAATGGGGAAAAGTAGTCTATATTCATGGGCGAGTTCAATGATTCAAGTTTGTCATGGACGAGACGCGTAGCGTCGAGTCTATGACGAACTTTCATCATTGGAAGAGCCAAGAGCCCATGAATTGATTTATCATGCAAATCAACAATTGAATTCAGTTTTTTTTCTTCTCTCAAAGTTCAAAAAGCCTCGCTCATAGCAAAGTAAGCATCCAATGACCCAATGAGGATCACCTGCTTTGAGGTCATTGAACTGCCCATGATCACATCCAAGAGACCATGACGATATTTGATCATAGGCAGTTACAGATGAGTACGTGTCGCTATGGACATAGACGTACGCAAAGAGGGGGGGTATTGCCCCCCCCCCCCTGAAGGTCTGTACGTGCCCCCTTTGGTCGAAAAAAATGAATGATTTTTTTATTTTGTTTTTAAAGAGAAAAATGGTGAAAATATGCCCTTTTAAAAATATAGTGGGCCAAATCCGGTGTTTTTTTGTGGGAGTACTTTATGCCCCCCTGAGCAAAAATTGACTCTCCTGGAGTAAATCCTGCGTACGCTACCAGTGATGGCCTACGTCACGCTACGGTATGTTTTTTTGGTAACACTTAGTTCAAGAAATCGTTCCGTAGCGTAATTGAAGTATTTCGTAGCGTACTAACGAAAAATATTATAATAACGTAACTGCTACGCAAGGTATTTCGTAGCATACTATCAGGGGCGGCGCCACAGCGGGGAGGGGCAGGGGGTGGGCAAATATTGCGCCCCGGACTTAAAGGGAATGTTTCACCTTTCTGAAAGTTGTAAAATATTCGCTGGTTGTAGTCGAAAATATGAAGCAAGTGCTGCTGAAAACAATGGTGCTATTTTTTCTCTCTAAAAATCAGTTAACTTTATACGAATTAAGTTTTTTAATTTAGGATGATGTCATTATTGAGCTATATACTGCCCCTGATTGACGAGAAAGTGGGATTGGCTGAGAAAGTCGCTGTCAGCCAATCAGCGGCGGCACTAGCCTAGACCCCATTTTTCAAACTATAAATTGAATTATTTGAAATAAAATGAAAAATTGACAGTTTTGGGGAAAATGACCTTAGTATTTTCAACATTTCAAAAACTGCCAAAGATACTGGCTATCTCAGTTAAAAACCAATACAAAGGTGAAACATTCCCTTTTAAAGGGAGTGTGCCTACTGTTTTGGAATGTCAAAAATATTTTTCATACCGTAAGTAGCTATGGGTTTGATTGTTGTATATGATGAAATTCACATCTGGAGCCTCTTTGTTTGAATTTTCACTTATATTGTTTTTGCTTATGTTTTGTTTCGATATCTATAAAACGATCGTCACTATGGTGATGTTATGTAAAACGACGCACATAAGACAATACAATTACGGTCACATCATGCAAGATAGAAAGACAAGTTTTGCACAGCACGTTCTTGCCACTGTGAACTTTATTATGTGCAAGTTTCGTAGCTCTAAATTGATATTTTCTTTAAAAAATGGCCATCGGCCATCATCACATGATGGCCGTCCAGTTTCTGTTCGGCTGCTGCTGTCAGCGTGCACGAGCTGTTTTGTTGAATTGTCATTGGCCGGCGCTAACAATATGCTAGCTGTTTAATCGATAGTTGCAGTGCTTCTAGTAGCGGAAGCCCTCTGAAGTCTACCCGATAACTTTTTGCTCCCAGCAAGTTCCTGGAGTCTTTGGAATATCTCAGCAACTAGGGCGAATCTGGAGAAACGAAGTCATGGGTCAATTCAGAAAGTTATGTTCTGTAAACCAGTGTCAATAACCCCAAATAAGCGATGTGAGTAGGCACACTCCCTTTAAGGAGGCCCCATAAAAACAAAGGGAGGCCCCTCGCAAATATACATAAATACTGAGCAGTTCCTAAATAAATAGACAATTGGAATGAGCTTCTAGTCGCTCCTTGAAATAACAACCAGTAGATGTTCGAGGAGGCACTTAAAAAGATAAGCGTGACAAGTTCCAAGGAGGCCTTTAAACAGACAATTGAGGCAAACTCCAAGAAGACCCTACAAAAACACATGCTCCAAATATCCCTAAAGAGATGACCGACACAAACATCAAGAAGGCCGCGAAAAGACAACCGAGACAAGCTCCAAAGATGCTCCTAAGAAGACAACCGATATAGACTCCACATAGGCCCCTACGGCAATAACTGGGAAAGCTGTTCATGGGATACTTAAGATAAGACTTCTTAAACCACAACTTATTCCTAGAAAGCCTCTAGAAAAGCAGTCGGGAAAATTTCTGACTAGGTACCTACGAAAAAAGCAGGGAAATCTTCTTCTCAAATGGGGACCTTGCCTTCGGTTTGTGCCCCCCACCCCCCCCCCCCCCCCCGACACATCCATGGCGCTGCCCTGCAGACCATATGTTGCTGATGGTAATGGGTATCTCATTGGTATCCTATATTGTTGATGGTAACCTTATTGTTAAATTATAACGTCTTATGGATCGGTGGTTAGATTACCGTTTCCCTGTTTCCCTGTAATTAAGACGCCATAGGTTATTGATTCAACTCTCCGTTTGGCTTCTAAACCGAAGGTGACTGAGGGCAAATCCACGCCCTCAGTCGAGACGTGGATACTGTTCGTCACAAACGTTTTGAAAATCCAAGAAATGTTGTGCAGCAAAATCGGTGTGGTATTCTTTGAGTTTGTATAATGCCTAGACTTTAACGGCTAATTTTACGTTTAACTTAGTTTTCATCAAACTCTTAGATTGTGACGTCACGAATTTGCAGTATCATAAAAGAAGTTATCGACATTTTTATTTCAGTTTGAAATACTTGTTATCGATTAAGTTCGAATCGTTTGAGTGAACACATTGTGGAGGTCAGATTTCTCGCTAAGCAGAGCTTGTTGCACAGGCCCTGACCCAACCATCAGACCTCGCAATTCCTGGTAAACGGCAGAATTTAGAAGCGAAAGTTTTGCGTACCCGAACATACCGGGACAAAATTCCGGCATGCCTTCCATGGCGTCACCTGACCTGTGCGTGCTCGACGAGTGCGACCGCTGCCACCAGCCGCACGCCATCTTAGTCGGGGACAAATAGCGAGTGCCGAAGCGACTCAAACCTAGCCTGCCACACTGAGTGAGGTCTGAAGACCAGCGCTCTCCCGTCTGAGCTACATGAGCGGACAAGTTAATGCTGGATAAACTTGGGAGCCTGACAGCTTTACTGGTTTCTGATCTGCTATTGCGAAAGGTCCTCAGAAGGACAATATTGACCCGCCAGTCAATGTCGTGTTAAGTGTCATGTACCAGTAACAATCAGTAAGATTGCTGGTGCTAACAATCCGTGTTATCTGCCGTTGTATCAATTATTTTCAATAGTGATCGCTTTGTGCTACGGATATCTTCGCAACTGTCTGTCACGAAATAAATGCATGACGGCTGGTTGATAGGAAAGTTAGGTATGAGGATGAACGAAGAAAAAATCACCGTTACATCCTGTTGATTTTCCTGGTATCTTGCGTATCGTAGTACGATATATTCTAAGCTACGTTTAACAAAAAATAGCGTAATCGGTAACGTAGCAAAATATAACGTAACGTAATTAGGTAGCGTAGTTTTTGCCTAAAAACCATACGTAACGTAGCGTAATTCCGTAGCATAACGTAGCGTAGGCCATCACTGTACGCCACTGGCTATGGAACATGGTCTTTCAGCTGCATGATACTAACTATGCAAGCGCTGTAAACCACTGTGTTCAATAGTCGCACGATTGTAGTGGCTGTTAGATAAATGCAGTCCAAAGTCCAATACCATCAGAATTATGATAAGAATACAATGGAAGTTCCTTCGAAGTTCCGTCTAAATCTGAGATGGTTGATATATAATCCTGGCTGGCGGAGTTATGTAGAAACCCATGGGCATATCATGCCATGAGTGCAATATATTTGAAAGTGCAATGCCGGTGTGATGCTTTCTAACGATACTTTGTCGTTTTAATATATATAAAATTAAAATAAAAGATAATAAAACGTAAATTAACAGCTGGTATCATTGTTCGCTATCGCATCTCTGGATCCGTACGACCAACCTTATAGAACTTCAAACACATACACATACACCATTCGAAAGCGCCAGAAATTCCGTTGGGTGATGGCCAATCTTGTTGACCCGGGGATCGCCATTGACGTCACAGATCAGGTCAAATGCATCACACCATAAAGATCTCCATGGGGCCAATTTTCGCTCGAAATAATGCAATTAAACGTAGTCAATAGCGAGAGCAGTGTGATCCATATTGATTGGCTTGGTTTTTTCAAGAAAGGAAAAAATATTAAGTAGTTACATGTCATGTTCCATAAAGATGCCGTACATTCTTGTTCATAAAATGTTTACACATAAATATTCCGTGTTACTAAAAATACTTTAATATAAATTCTTAAATACTTTAGACTGTTCCCATGTCTTCATACTGAGGTCTGTTTTGTGTTGTAAAACACAACAACTTAGCGCGGGACCTTAGGTGTTTAGGCGACTCTTCGCTTTGTCTCGTAACTGAATACCCGCTCCCGAGTCTGTGCTGCCGTCGTATCTGACCCCGTCGCCTGTGTGTCTGGTCAGGTCTGCAGGCCCGCCACCGCCGCCGGTCTCCGGACGTTTTGTCAGCAGCCGGTCGGCAGATAAGAGGCACACCACTTCCTGCGCTGCCCGGACGGACGTCAGTGTGGGTCACACCGCGCTGGCGTCCGCACAGACGCACACCGCGCCGCGTCGCAACTGACCTGAGTTGACCTCACCTCACCTGAGCTGAGCGCACCTGACGGAACTAACGTCGGTCGGAAGTCAGACCTCCGGGTCGTCCTGAAAACAAACAAGTAACAGGTGCTTCCGAGTGAAAGAGCAGAGAACTCTCCACTCGGTCCGAAACAGCCGACTGTGAAAGTGAGACAGACACTAGAGTCGTGCGGCGGACAACTGCGCGTCCGGCGACGAAGTGAGACGGAGACCAGAGTTGTGCACCGGACGACTGCGCGTGCGGGGACGATGACTACCCATGCACTGGTGGCGCGAGTGGCCCGGCTCTGGAAGAAGCGGACCGTTACCATCACCGAGGAGGACCCGACGTTCAAGACGGTCTACCTCGGCAACACGGTCACCCAGTGGGCCAAAGGTGAGCGAACACTCCCGAGCAATATAGGGTGGGTAGGGGTGACAGGTGGTTGTCGTGTCCTGTGAGACAGGAAACGGCTGAGGATTTGAGGTGGGAACGGCTGAAATTGTATGTGTTTATGCAATGGGTGGTTTGTGTTGGGACGAGTTGTAAAAGAATTGACCGTAAACGCGGCTGACCTTTCGTATGCTGTCGTTCAGTTCAGGGACGTTCAGGGACCGGCTGAGTTCAGGGACGATAGGTGACGTCGACGGTAATGGCATGAGTAGAAAGGTCAGAAGCTGGACCAGCCAGGTGCAGGCAGGAATGTAGAAGCGGACTCGATGAAGGGGCGATGAAGCGGTCGCGGTTTGACTGCAATTCTGCAGCGGCGCAGTTGTCCGGCTGGAACATGACACAGAGAGCGTCAGCACCCCTCCGCCGACTTCCGGCTGCAACTCTGCAGAGCGGCGCAGCTGCATTTTCTCCTCCCTCTACCCCCTCCCCCCCTGCCCCGTCTGAGGGCTGAGCCTTCTGGTGCGAGCTGAGCGGCAGTGTATGGTGAGGGAGCGACTCTTCAGGGGCTGATCAGTGGGCACATGTTCCAGTAAGGCCTGCTCGACCCGGCGGAATGGTATAGGTACGGAACATGTCATATTTGCACTGAGCAGATGGGGAGCAATGTAAAAACGAGCTGAAAAACGAGCTGGTTATTGTCGTTCATGGATATTCACTACGACGTTCAGGTGCATGATGCAATTTCCCGCTACGTCAAGCTGTTTGTGGAACGTGTTTGTGCACTCAGGCTGCTATCTGCGCCACCTGAACAGATAGAGTTCTGGGAGCACGTGTGCATTTCTCGGAAGCTTTTACGTATCTAGACTATCGCATGCATTGCACCCTCTCGTGAAATTGACAGAGCAAGGTCCGGCTGGTGCCAGTAGTTCTCTGATTCGGGTTGCCGGGTGTTATCGTTCATACATAGAACACTAGACTGGCTCGGTTTCACCATCTCTATAACAGGCGTGCCCATGGGCGTAACCACCACTGGGGACGGGGGGGACGCGTCCCCCCAACATTGTCGGATTTTAACATTACGTCTATGGGCGTTGCATGGAAAGAATCAACTTCAAAGTGCCTCCGCCCCCCCCCCCCCCCCCCCCCCCCCCCCCCCCTCTACTTTCGGAAGGTGGTTACGACCATGGGCGTGTCTAGCTCGCGTCACGGCGGCCATCTTCAGAGCAGCTGGCGTGCGCTGTTTAGCTGCTCTGTGACGCACTGTGACACAGATCTGCCTTCACTGACGCCGGCTGATATCTGCCAGCTTCTCTTCACTGACGCCGGCTGATATCTGACGCCGGCTGATATCGTTCTGTTTCCATTTCTCCTCTCCGTCGTACTCTACGCTCTAGAGAGAACCTCGACAGGTCGTGTGCAATGTGCAATGAGCGTACTCTAGTCTCTAGTGCACAGCTCAGTCGCATCATCGTGAAGCCTCAATACCACCACTATGTCCGGTGAAATGAAGACGGCCCACGGTTCCCGCTGGGTCACTGTCTGATGCCGATGAGGGAGGCGACTCCCAGTGCGTCGCCTCCGTCCGGCGTCGGGCGTGTCGGGGTATCGCGCGGCGGTGGGCTTATCAGATGGCTGGTGACGATTTCCCACGGCTGTCCGAGACGTCACCGGAAGCAGAGGGACAGGATGGGGTGTCTGAGACCAGATGGACGATGGGTCAGACACCGGCGCGGTGGTGGCGGTCGAGGCGTGTTGCAGGGTGCTGTTACGTGCCACTTGTTATGCAGGCCTGGAATCGCTCCCTTTCCTCGCACTCATCCGTGAAGGCACGCTAGTGTAACTTATCGGTGAAGAGCGTCTCGGCATGAAAAATTGGAGTCTATAAAGCTACCATTCCTCCTACTCACGGGTTTTGGTAGCAAAACCCGTGAGTAGGTAACAGTACGACCATGGATGGGGTGCGCTCAAACGCAAAGGTGCATTGACTGGGCTTTCACCTGTATTGAGCGACATTATGAGCGACTATATTTTAAAGGTGTGTCCTGCGAGCGTGTAGCGCAGCCATACACTACCCCCTGCACCGGCACTCGGAGCAGGTTTTACTGATTCATAATAGGAAATCAGTTGTTGTACTCGGTAAATCTATGAGCTCAGTTGCACAACTCTAATCTGTGTCTTTGTTGCCCCGCTGCTGTCTGTGTTGCACCGCTGCTGTCTGTATTGCCCCGCTGCTGTCTGCTGTTGCCCCGCTGCTGTCTGCTGTTGTCTACTGTTGGGTTTCAGAGCCAGGTTTCCGGTTGACGCCGCGTATCGTGGTGTTTGCGGCGCGGGTGCCTCCTCCGCTCCCCTGTCCACCCTCCCCTGTTGTTCTCCTGTGCCCACACCGTCATTAGGCGGGTAACGGCCCCGCGGCGTCACCGGTTACCATGGAAACTCAGACCCGGTGCGCTGGGTAATGGCTGGGAGGGTGTGCGGCGGGCTCACCTGAGAGTGAGATTTGGGGATGTCCTGGGGTACCGCGTCACGGAGTTACCACCGACGCTCGGCAGATGGAAGGGCTGATCTCTGCCAGTCCCGACCGTGTGTGGGATGATGCTGGTGACGCACTACAACGACGTCGAGATGGACCCGACCTGGCTTTTCTGGGGTATTCTCTACCTGGACGTCCATCCGAAGCCTGTAATATGCCATCTCGGGCTATCCGAGATCGTTAAAAAAAAAGAATGCCGGGAAATTTATAAGTAAATAACCAATGTGGTAAAATAGTTCAAACGGCATCCCTGGTTGACGAAAACTCATCTCGAAGTCGAAGAGTTCAGAAATGGCGCAATGTATGATGGCAGTTACTTCCGTGAAACACAACATTCTATTTTCCCTGTTTTCTTAGAACCCACATCACCACGTGAGACACCATTGCGGCCGGATCGCATGCGACCCACCAGAATTCCGAACCGCTTTCTCCTGTCTTGAGAGCCAGCTGGAGCCGTTTTACCGTGTGTGACGGACGGTACAGAGTGAGCAGTTTCGCCCGGCCGGCCCGCCCCGCAGCCGTGTCCCGGGGGCTGTTCACGCACTGCTCTCACACGGTGTGACGACCCGTGGCGGCATCGTGACGCCTCCCGCCTGAAGTTGTGCGTGGTGCCGTGCCGCGTCACGACCCCTCTCCGTCCCCGCCCCCGTCCTGCTCCCCGTCCCCGCCCCCGTCCTGCTCTCCGTCCCCACCCCCGTCCTGCTCCCCGTCCCCGCCCCGTCCCCGCCCCGTCCTGCTCTCCGTCCCTGCCCCCGTCCTGCTCCCCGTCCCCGTCCCCCGTCCTGCTCCCCGTCCCCGCTCCCCCCCCCCCCCCCCCGTCCTGCTCCCCGTCCCCGCCCCCCGTCCTGCTCCCCGTCCCCCCCCCGTCCTGCTCTCTGTCCTCGCCCCCGTCCTGCTCCCCGTCCCCGCCCCCCGCCCTGCTCCCCGTCCCCGCCCCTCCGTCCTGCTCCCCGTCCCCGCCCCCCGTCCTGCTCCCCGTCCCCCCCCCCCCGTCCTGCTCTCCGTCCTCGCCCCCGTCCTGCTCCCCGTCCCTGCCCCCGCCCTGCTCTCCGTCCCCGTCCTGCTCTCCGTCCTCGCCCCCCGTTCTGCTCCCCGTCCCCGCCCCCGTCCTGCTCTCCGTCCCCGCCCCCGTCCTGCTCTCCGGAGCTACACTGCCGGTCACCACTCCCTCCCCCTCCCCCCCCCCCCCCCCCCCCTCCTCCCCCTCCCTCGGTCGTATGTGTCAAGGCGCCGCCGGCGACGGCGCCTGAGGCAACACAAGCGGACAGTGACCACGCGTGGCCGAGATCTAGGCCGGGAGAGGCTGTGTACGCCGCCACGTGTGAGAGGAGGGGAAGGGGGGGGCCGGCTGTGTCTGGCCACTTGAGGGCAATGCGCCGAAATTATGTAACAGCCGCTCGTGGTGGGATGCGCAGAGGTTTGATTGCACAGCAGACTCGATAACGGAGCTGCTAAATACACTCCAGAGGTGATTTTACTGATAACCGACGATGTTCGACGTCGCTAAACCCACAATACATGCTTAATTTAGTGTGCACATGTAGATTAGCTTCGCAAATTGTAAACGTTGCGTTTTAAACATGGAATTCGTTTCAGTCAGGTTTCGCCCTGTGCACACGTGGTAACAGAGTTGCTAGATCAGTAATCAATTTGTATCGAGCGTGTTCGGAACTGTTGGCAACGGGGACTCGTGATGTAAACTTACATCAGCTCGCGATGGCTAGTGAAAACGGGTGGAGTGCCAGTGAACTGAGGGAGCAAACTGGCCATATGTCTCAAGCATTGTGTGTGCATTTCGGTTGTCGAAAACACCTGACACATATACAGACCGTTTGTGTCCCGTGCACTGCAGTGTGTGAAGGCTGGTGTGCTGCACATTAGAAGTAAACACAAGGAATGTCAGTCTGCAATCTACCGGCTCTGCAGGTCTGGCTAACTTGCCCACCTGAGACAGAACCGCTGCTCCCCTCCCCAGGAAACGCAGTCCAGGCCAGGTCAGTCGTCGGACACTGTTACAGGAACCGGGAGCCGACTCTGGGACCTTAGCGGCGCAGATGATAAGGTGCTCTCCTCCCCAGGAAACGCAGTCCAGGCCAGGTCTGTTACAGGAACCGGGAGCCGACTCAGCCGTCTACTGTGGATCGAACTCCGAACCACGTCCTGCTCCGCGCCACTCGAGACGACCAAGCTTCCCGGCCGGTCTCGGCGGCTGTGGCTTCCCGGCCGGTCTCGGCGGCTGTGGCTGCTGCAGCTGCAGCTGCGTCACATGAGGCCGGGTTCTGGTTCTGGCAGAGAGGCGGTCCGGTCATGTCAGGGGTCCGGTCTGACCTGATGTTAGGCGGCCGGGTCATGTCAGGGGTCCGGTCTGACCTGATGTTAGGCGGTCGGGTCAGGAGGAGTGTGGGCGCCGTGTGTTACCGGTTACCGGTCCGATGGGTCCGGATCTGATGAACCGGAACAGAGCTGTCGGTGGACCGGCAGCATGACATGGCCGGTCAGATGGGCAAGAATAGTGCACTGAAGCAAATGTGGCACTGAAGCAAATGTGGCACTGAAGCAAATGACGGACACAGTTACTTGAACGGAAACGGAACTACCCATGATTAATATAGCAGGGATTTACCGAATTTACATTTACCGCTCGAATGACGTACGCACGTTTCTGCCTTCTTTGCGATGAAACCTCCGCTGTGCGGTTATTTCCAGTGCTTGGTCTGGCTACCCATGGACTGATTGTGACGCTGATGCTGTTTTTTTGCGCGTCTTCCCGGATGTGACGTGAAGATTGGGTCCCCTCCACATTATCGGCCAGCGCACGCAAACAGCGGGTGCATATGCAACCTGCACCTGACCGCTAGTATAGGAAAAACACACCCGCGTGACGGTCTCTAGCTACCAATTATGTATGCTTTCTGTGGATTCGGCCATCAACAGTTATTCATCAAGATCAGCAGCAAAATTTAAATCGCGTGTCATTTGATGCATGACCCTTTGACACGAGTTCGCCGGGGGCTTTTTGACGTGGTTTGCCAGAGGATGATTCATTTTCAGGATGTGATTTCGTCACCTACGATACGAGCGTAACATTTCCTCCATAATATTTGTGCAAGTTTGTTTTCCACTTGGTGGTCGGATGCCCACCGGTTGGGCTTATACTTATGGAAATGTGTAACGTACCTAAACGAAATTGTGTATTCATAAGTCGCATAGCAAGTAGTTCCAGTTACATCCTTCCTCCTATATGTGCTTCAGTCTTGCTTGAACTCCACTAGTCGACATTAATCTGTAGTACTTTAATCGACGCATTTATCGTTTCGATCACATCATCACCACATGAGCAGTCCTATGAACCCTACAGAGGTATACGAGGTGCGGGCACGTGCACAGTTCGTAATGAAGTCGAGCATTATCACCCTGACTAGTGTTTCTAGAGCTGCCATCCGAGCTGAACCATGTGACGAATACGAGGGCCTCCCGTGATACCGACGGAGACCACGGAGCTCCCGCGTGACGATGAGAAGCGAGACCAGTCCTGATGCACCGGGGCGTCTCCCGTAGTGGATGTTAGGATGCGCGGTGTTGGAGAACGTTGCTGCCATCAGCACCACCCTCGACCGGGGCGGGGTCAGTTGAGACGGCGGGCGGGGTCAGTTGAGACGGCGGGCGGGGTCAGTTGAGACTGCGGGAGGGGTCAGTTGAGACGGCGGGAGGGGTCAGTTGAGACGGCGGGAGGGGTCAGTTGAGACGGCGGGCGGGGTCAGTTGAGACGATGGGGAGGGGTCAGTTGAGACGGCGGGCGGGGTCAGTTGAGACGGCGGGAGGGGTCAGTTGAGACGGCGGGAGGGGTCAGTTGAGACGGCGGGCGGGGTCAGTTGAGACGATGGGGAGGGGTCAGTTGAGACGGCGGGCGGGGTCAGTTGAGACGGCGGGCGGGGTCAGTTGAGACGGCGGGCGGGGTCAGTTGAGACGGTGGGCGGGGTCAGTTGAGACGGCGGGAGGGGTCAGTTGAGACGGCGGGAGGGGTCAGTTGAGACGGCGGGCGGGGTCAGTTGAGACGGTGGGCGGGGTCAGTTGAGACGGCGGGCGGGGTCAGTTGAGACGGCGGGCGGGGTCATTTGAGACTGCGGGAGGGGTCAGTTGAGACGGCGGGAGGGGTCAGTTGAGACGGCGGGCGGGGTCAGTTGAGACGATGGGGAGGGGTCAGTTGAGACGGCGGGCGGAGTCAGTTGAGACGGCGGGAGGGGTCAGTTGAGACGGCGGGAGGGGTCAGTTGAGACGGCGGGCGGGGTCAGTTGAGACGATGGGGAGGGGTCAGTTGAGACGGCGGGCGGGGTCAGTTGAGACGGCGGGCGGGGTCAGTTGAGACGGCGGGCGGGGTCAGTTGAGACGGTGGGCGGGGTCAGTTGAGACGGCGGGAGGGGTCAGTTGAGACGGCGGGAGGGGTCAGTTGAGACGGTGGGCGGGGTCAGTTGAGACGGCGGGCGGGGTCAGTTGAGACGGCGGGAGGGGTCAGTTGAGACGGCGGGAGGGGTTAGTTGAGACGGCGGGAGGGGTTAGTTGAGACGGCGGGAGGGGTCAGTTGAGACGGCGGGAGGGGTCAGTTGAGACGATGGGGCGGGGGTCAGTTGAGACGGTGGGTGGGGTCAGTTGAGACGGCGGGCGGGGTCAGTTGAGACGGTGGGCGGGGTCAGTTGAGACGGCGGGCGGGGTCAGTTGAGACGGCGGGAGGGGTCAGTTGAGACGGCGGGAGGGGTTAGTTGAGACGGCGGGAGGGGTCAGTTGAGACGGCGGGAGGGGTCAGTTGAGACGGCGGGAGGGGTCAGTTGAGACGATGGGGCGGGGGTCAGTTGAGACGGTGGGTGGGGTCAGTTGAGACGGCGGGCGGGGTCAGTCGAGACGGTGGGCGGGGTCAGTTGAGACGGCGGGCGGGGTCAGTTGAGACGGCGGGAGGGGTCAGTTGAGACGGCGGGAGGGGTTAGTTGAGACGGCGGGAGGGGTCAGTTGAGACGGCGGGAGGGGTCAGTTGAGACGGCGGGAGGGGTCAGTTGAGACGATGGGGCGGGGGTCAGTTGAGACGGTGGGTGGGGTCAGTTGAGACGGCGGTATGGAACAAGACGCTATGCAGATAGGTTAATGATGGAATGATGAGTTACGCTTAAGTGGGACTAATTATATTTATAAAAGCAGGAATTGTAAACCTACCTATATAGGCACATTTCCGGGTTGCCCCGGTTCTGCAACATTGGCTCCCGTCCCTTCGGGTTGTTATGACTGCTGCTGTATGACTGCTGCTGTATGACTGCTGTTTGTTATGACTGCTGCTGTTGTTACTCTGCAGAGTTTGCATGATCACCGTTATGCTGGGTTTACCACTGACAGCTGGATGACGTCACGTATTCAGCTCGGCTTGCCTCCGCCGCTGTGTTGGCAGCCAGCTGTCATACCATGTGTCCGATACCCCGCGGCTGCACATTCATAGACGACATGTTTTGTCCCGACCCGACCGCCGAATGACTGCACGAGACCTTCCCGCTCATCGCCGAATGACTGCATGAGACCTTCCCGCTCATCGCCGAATGACTGCATGAGACCTTCCCGCTCATCGCCGAATGACTGCACGAGACCTTCCCGCTCATCGCCGAATGACCGCATGCGACCTTCCCGCTCATCGCCAGCGAACGCTACTCCCTGGCGACCGGCGAGTCCACGTCGCGCTGACCACACGTGATCATTCCTTGAGATGACGCATCTGTCATGTTGTCATGTTGACTGCAATTCGCCGTTGTCTGTGCCTGTCTGCTGACCTCTGACCACGTTTGTGACTTGTCATCTGACCTGTGTCCCCGTATGTGACCTGTCAGCTGACCTGTGCCGCCGTCTGTGACCTGTCAGCTGACCTGTGCCGCAGTCTGTGACCTGTCATCTGACCTGTGCCGCCGTCTGTGACCTGTCATCTGACCTGTGCCGCCGTCTGTGACATTTCAGCTGACCTTTGCCGCCGTCTGTGACTTGTCAGCTGACCTGTGACGCCGTCTGTGACCTGTCAGCTGACCTGTGCCGCCGTCTGTGACATGTCAGCTGACCTTTGCCGCCGTCTGTGACCTGTCAGCTGACCTGTGCCGCAGTCTGTGACCTGTCATCTGACCTGTGCCGCCGTCTGTGACCTGTCATCTGACCTGTGCCGCCGTCTGTGACCTGTCATCTGACCTGTGCCGCCGTCTGTGACATGTCATCTGACCTGTGCCGCCGTCTGTGACCTGTCAGCTGACCTGTGCCGCCGTCTGTGACTTGTCAGCTGACCTGTGACGCCGTCTGTGACCTGTCATCTGACCTGTGCCGCCGTCTGTGACATGTCAGCTGACCTTTGCCGCCGTCTGTGACCTGTCAGCTGACCTGTGCCGCAGTCTGTGACCTGTCATCTGACCTGTGCCGCCGTCTGTGACCTGTCATCTGACCTGTGCCGCCGTCTGTGACCTGTCATCTGACCTGTGCCGCCGTCTGTGACCTGTCATCTGACCTGTGCCGCCGTCTGTGACCTGTCAGCTGACCTGTGCCGCCGTCTGTGACCTGTCAGCTGACCTGTGCCGCCGTCTGTGACCTGTCATCTGACCTGTGCCGCCGTCTGTGACCTGTCATCTGACCTGTGCCGCCGTCTGTGACCTGTCAGCTGACCTGTGCCGCCGTCTGTGACCTGTCATCTGACCTGTGCCGCCGTCTGTGACCTGTCAGCTGACCTGTGCCGCCGTCTGTGACCTGTCAGCTGACCTGTGCCGCAGTCTGTGACCTGTCATCTGACCTGTGCCGCCGTCTGTGACTTGTCATCTGACCTGTGCCGCCGTCTGTGACCTGTCAGCTGACCTGTGCCGCCGTCTGTGACCTGCCAGCTGACCTTTGCCGCCGTCTGTGACCTGTCATCTGACCTGTGTCCCCGTCTGTGACCTGTCATCTGACCTGTGTCCCCCTCCCCAGGCGCCGGCAGTGTGGACAAGCCGCTGGCCACGCTGTGGAGGAACTACTGCCAGTCTGTGACCGTCTGTGACCTGTCAGCTGACCTGTGTCCCCCTCCCCAGGCGCCGGCAGTGTGGACAAGCCGCTGGCCACGCTGTGGAGGAACTACTGCCAGTCGACCAAGCCCGACATCGAGATGCGCGTGACGGTGGCGGTGTCGGGTCTGAAGGCTGCCACGCGCGAGCACGGCCTCACCGAGTACTGGAGCCATCGCATAACATACGCCTTCGCGCACCCCAGCTACCCTAAGGTGAGAGGCGGCGATTTAACAAGTTTTTCGTTATTTTGGGGTTATGTGTGGTCAGGACTCGGGGTGGGGTGGATTTGTTAATTTTAGTGCAGTCGCAATGTCCAGAGGGGGAACTTTTTGTTTTTCGTTGGGGTTGTAGTTGAGTCGGCGACCGGAGGGGGGGGAGGGGAGGGGAGAGTAAAAGAAACAAAAACAAGCGACTCGAGAAACAAAAACGAAAAATGTGCAAAATTGCAAATGTTAAACACCATAGAATTAACATAGGTTTTATTAACAGTTACAGATGACTGAGTGAAACGCGAGCTATACATGAACTATCCCAACTATCCAACATCCAATTATCAATCCGTTACTGATTGGCTATACGGAAAGATCGCTGCACATTCTGCACGTACACGCCATACAGTAACTGGATGTCCGGATCAACAGCAACGAAATGAGAGAAAGAATCGCGCGCACGACAATCTGCAGCTCACTTAGCATCGAAGCATCAGCGCCAGCTTCACATGAAGAGTAAATAAACAATCATAAAAAATATACTTGGCTACATGCAGGTACCTGAATAGTCTTTCTAAGTAATTTTGGGATAATATGTTGTATTGTTAGATTTTAAATGCTATTTTATGGCAAACGTGACCAACATTTTAAAGTTTTTCCTTTTCTGTGCTCATATTTATTAATTGTTTTGTTACGAGCGTGCGCGAAGCGCTCGCTCGTCCTTCCGTGGTGTAAGGGAAAAATATTAATATGAGCGGCCCGGCCCGATCCAGCCCGACCCGACCTGACCTCGCCCGTGGCGACGCTTTTGAGAAACTCATCTCTGCAACCGCACGTCCGATTGACAAGCGGTCTTCTTTGCTGAGCAGCCCCATCCAACTTACCATGTTTTGAGACCATGGTGCCGACTCACGTGGATGACTACTGACTATCACTGTGCGTGGCGCGTGCCGCGTGAGGGGTGTTGAAAATTGTTTTGTTGCAAAAACTCCGCAACGGCGGGGCAGATTGTATACAATCTGCTTTTTTGCCAAATTTGCATATATGCAAATTTGGCTTGTGGTTAGAGACCCCTCGGCCGCCACTTTCCCACAAGTCAGGGGTGAGGTGCGTCTGCATGTGCGCACGTGCACACCCCTATTCTATATCTCAGGAACGCCTGAGCCGATTGTGTTCAAAATTTGGTGTGTGGTTAGGGACCTCTCAGCCGCCACTTTTCCACAAGTCAGTGGTGGGGTGCCTCTGTACGTGCGCACGTGCAATCGTTTTTATATATCAGAAACTACTTGCCCGGTCGAGTTGAAATTCACCATACATTTCCTTCGCGCGCGCGCGTTGATCGCCAACTACGGCACCTTACTGGTATATAAATGACGTGAGGTCAAATGCAACTTCTATCATCCCTATTGTATCATTAGACTCTCCAGCAAATCATTTAAGCCCATTTTGGGGTACATACCATATACTTAATACTTATACATATACACGCAATCACTGCGTTCCATAACAATTGTCAAGCCGAGGAGCGCATAACAATCAAATCTTAGCATGTTTGACCTGATTTGACCTTGGACCTAGGGTCATGGAATATTTACAAAACAGAGTTCCCACAGAACCTCTCCACCCTACAATTTTCGTTATTGTATTTCTTATCGGGGCCTTTATCCCCCCCCCCCCCCACCCCCTCCAGTGCGTGTAATTTTCAGAGGCCCTCCAGGGCGCGTGTTAATAAAACGCTATACCTCTATACAGTTCTGCCTTGCATATCACGTTCCAAAGAACATAGTACTGCACGTTAGTACACACTTCCTGCCTTTGAAACGAAGCTTTGGATCAAATTACTGATTATCAATCAAACCGGGAATCACCCTCCGGTAAAGGCGGGATAACACCAGGACGTCATATGAGTCATTTGAGAGCCGTCAATACATCGGTGATTACATGCGAGCGCCTTCGAGCTCGCTCGTCCTTCCGTAAAGTGTGGGGGGGGGAAGCGGAATATGAGCGGCCGGGCCCGGCCCGTGGCGACGCTTTTCAGAAGCTCATATCTCTGTAACCGCACGTCCGATTGACAAGCGGGTTTCTTTGCTGAGTAGCCACATCCACCCTATATCCCTGTTTGAGACCAGAGCCGACTCACGTGGGTGACTATCACTGCGCGTGGCGCGCTCCGCGTGAGGGGTGTTGAAAAGTGCCTGCTCGCAAAAACTCCGCAACGGCTGGGCCGATTGTGTGCAAATTTGGCATGTGGTTAGGGACTGCTCAGCCGCCGCCTTCCCACAAGTCAGAGGTGGGGTGCCTCTGCACGTGCGCAAGTGCGCACCCCTTTTTGTATCTCAGAAACGACTTGCCCGATCGAGTTGAAATTTGGTGTGGTGTCGGGCAACAGTACTAGGAAAGCAGCACCCTTATGCGTGCGCACTGCGCATACCAACCTCACCATACATTTCCTTCGCGCTCGTTCGTTCATCGCCAACTACGGCGCCATACTGGTTATTATTGTTCTTGATAAAACAAATAATTTGGTGATTTTTCGTGCCGTTCGCAGTATTTATTTACTGATGCATTTACTGGCAATGTTGAGGTTGCAATATTCATAATTGGGGTTGTAATTTTTGAGGATGCAGTTGTAGCTACAACCCCGAAGGTATATAAAGTTACACCCATGGCAATATCCAGACGACCGACTGGTGTGCTGGTCTTTTCGACTGACATAGTTTGGTAAAAGGTAGTGATAGTTTTACATGCTCGAAATGGGGGACGTGGTCCATGAACCAGCCCCTGGCATGCCCGTCCTGTTCCTTCGGCATTGATCTCACTAGCTCTGAAGCGGCGGGCGTCAGAGTTGAGTTACATCCGCCAGTCACGCCTGCGTTCAGCAACAGCAGCGTTCAGCAACAGCAGCATTCGGCAACAGCAGCATTCCGCAACAGCAGCATTCAGCAACAGCAGCATTCCGCAACAGCAGCATTCAGCAACAGCAGCATTCGGCAACAGCAGCATTCAGCAACAGCAGCATTCAGCAACAGCAGCATTCAGCAACAGCAGCATTCAGCAACAGCAGCATTCAGCAACAGCAGCATTCAGCAACAGCAGCATGCAGCAACAGCAGCATTCAGCAACAGCAGCATTCAGCAACAGCAGCATTCAGCAACAGCAGCATTCGGCAACAGCAGCATTCAGCAACAGCAGCATTCAGCAACAGCAGCATTCAGCAACAGCAGCATTCAGCAACAGCAGCATTCGGCAACAGCAGCACGTTCTACAGTGGCGTCAGCCGAAGTTCCGACGTCGTGACGTTAAGACATGGTGCTGGGCCGCTGGGTCGTTTAATGTTCACTGGACAGGCCTCGATGGATACATACCATCACCTTGTCGCTGCTCGGGGACGGTTCGGATGGTCGGTCGGTTGCCTTGAATTGGTCCAGGTCCCGACAACAGTATCTCATGGCCAAATGCGCGCAAAGAAACTGGTGGACATTTCGACTGAACGATTTATGCTTTTAAAAAAATGCCGAATTTCGGCCATGTTTTCAGCCATCGAACGTTGACGTCTTTCCTCGCGAACGTTGACGTCTTTTCTCGCGAACGTTGACGTCTTCCACTTCATTGTCAATCAGCCGTTCTCTCGGACAGAGGGCGGTTTGTCCGTGTGCCGGTCCTGTGACGCCCGTGGTGCCGCCGAACAAAGAGCCCCGTATCCGGGAAGTTGGCTCCGGTGATAGTCGAACTCCGCACCGCGCGCACCGGAAACGAACGTACTGCGCACGCGGAAGTACGTCTTCTGAATACAGCTAAATATAACGGATCGAATGTGCCCGCTAAATACGGCACCGCTGTCCCTGGATACACCACACTTCATTACGACATAAATTAACGCCACTATTCGACAGTGGGCGTGAGTTTCAAGATCAGATCTGCCCGCCCCCGTCCACGCCCAGATGACAATGGACGTGATACGGGCGATCCAGGAAGTGATTGCGCGGTGGGAAAAGCCATTATAGGGCAGCCGCGTACTTGCCTGTGTCTGTGACGACAGACTGGCAGGGTTCAGGACGATCGGTGGTCCGTATATGTAATCACTCTGTATTTACCCGCTCGCTGCCCTTGCGTCCTATGATGCATCGAATTGACTGGGTCTATCCGCGGCTGTGCCTGAAGGGGCCCGAATGAGTGGCTGTTGAGTGTTGACGCCTTTATGGGGACTAGAAATCGTCGGTGCACCTCGTTCGGAACCAATTCCAAGCGCAATTCCAAACCGTTCCAAACGCAATCACCTCGGTCGAAACTATTTCAATATGCAGCGAATCATCAGTTGAAGTCGTAAGCAAGTCTATCGATTGACATTTTACTTTTGCCTTACCAGTCAAAGCATTGCTACAACAGTCATAGCATTGTAACAACTTGTTAACTCACGATGATGTCTACCATGTCCCCTAATGCGAGTCTCAATACGGCATCTTCTCCGGATGCTCCGATGGTAGCGGTTCACACGTGAACAGCGGGCAGTGGGTGCAGCTGGCCCGGGATCGACACACGGCACCAGACGGGATTCGGCGAAACTCGGTGAAACTCTGGGAAACTCTGGGAAACTCTGGGAAACTCTGGGAAACTCCGGCGGCACTCGGGCAGCCGTCCGTCGCCGGTCGACGCTCCCGTATCTGTTGTTTACGTTTGCGGGCCATGAGTTCCCTGTAGGCGTCATACCTGTCCCTTCTTCCTGTCCCCGGCACAGGCGCGGCTCCAGCCGCGACGGTCGGTGAGGATCAGTGACGGTCAGTGAGGCATCGGTGACGGTCGGTGAGGCATCGGTGACGGTCGGTGAGGCATCGGTGACGGTCGGTGAGGATCGGTGACGGTCGGTGAGGATCGGTGACGGTCGGTGAGGATCGGTGACGGTCGGTGAGGATCGGTGACGGTCAGTGAGGCATCGGTGACGGTCTGTGAGGCATCGGTGACGGTCGGTGAGGCATCGGTGACGGTCAGTGAGGCATCGGTGACGGTCGGTGAGGAATCGGTGACTGTCAGTGAGGCATCGGTGACGGTCGGTGAGGCATCGGTGACTGTCGGTGAGGATCGGTGACGGTCGGTGAGGCATCGGTGACGGTCGGTGAGGCATCGGTGACTGTCGGTGAGGATCGGTCGGTGAGGCATCACTGACAGGTATCGGTGACGGTCGGTGAGGTATCGGTGACGGTCGGTGAGGCATCGGTGACGGTCGGTGAGGATCGGTGACGACTGACGGTCGGTGAGGTATCACTGAACAAGCATTGGCAACCCTTTGATAAACCATGTTAGCTGTCGTATATTGTATTCACCACTTGGGCACTGTGGGTACTGGGAGAAGTGGGCAGGTTCGTTTGTACAACAGATAAAGATATTTAAGCAATTTGCAGCATTTGCTCTTTACTTTTGGGGATGCAAATGCCTATACCATGGGCCGTTCCAACGTCGATGGATGTCACATTGGTCAACAGTATACCTGGAAGTTCGATGAAGACAGATAAGGATTAGCAAGTTGTCATACATCGTGCATCGCAACATATTGTACGATGGGCAATATCCAACTAGCCCACACGCCATATTCCAGTCTGCACCTTGGCTGGCCTGTGATTGAGTCGCCATGACTTGCTGTCCTCGAGCTACCTCTGCTGTCTGTTGAGACTGGTCTGGGCCGGCCGCTGGCCACGCCCTCCGGTCACCTGTGAAGGGCGGTGGTGGTGGTGGTGGTGGGGGGGGGGGGGGGGGTACTGACGGTCGGTGAGGTATCACTGAACAAGCATTGGCCATCGGCGGCCGTTACCGTGTCGCCGTCCGTTCGAACCAGGTCCGTGCGCTATCTGGTCCGCCATCTCAGAGGCCGGGTCAGCGCCACTGACCGGCCACCCCCTCCCCCCTCCCCCCGCCCCGCCTCGCCCCGCCCCGCCCCGCCCGAACGAACCGGTTATGTGGGGCGACGGCGGCCCTGCGGACAGCTGCCGCGCCGCCAACGGTCGCTGCTGCTACGCTGCTGTACGTTACTCCTGCTGAGACTGGTGTGACTTCTGCATCACCACCGCCGTTGCCGCCGGCTGTTGGCGGTTCTTGCCATTGCTGCCGATGGCGTGGCGGACATGGTTTCTGCTGCCGTCAGAACGGCCAAAACCAGGGGTGTAGGATCCTATTCAGTCTAGGGGCCTTCAGGCTTCAGCCCCCCCCCCCCCCAACTTTGCTTCAGCCTCCCCCCCACCCCCAACATGGACGAGGAAGTGTGCCAAATGGTACTTTAAGCGATTTTTCCCAGCTCAGCCCCCCAACTGTTCTGGGAGAAGCTATGCCCCTGGCCACAACTACGCCGTATCGGCTCCGGTGCCGACCGGCGGCGTGACCGGCTGCTGCGGCCACCTGATCCGCCGTGTGCCGGTCCAGCGGCTTCTGTCCCTCCTTTTACGTACCGGGCTTACATGACGCCGAGGCGGGGCTGTTGCCTGTTGCGGTGCCGTGTCTGCGGTGTCGGCGAGGAGCGGGGAGGTGCGGCGAGGTGCCGGCCGATCGGCTCGGAGTGAATGTCACCTGCAGGCTTCCGGTTCTGAGTTGGCTGTGGTTGGCTCATGTGCATTGCGTGACGAATGTCACATTCCAGGAGAGGTTGGTCCCGTGCAAACACCGGCCCGATGGTGGTGTCGGACACTCAGTACCCGTAACATGTGCCGTGACGTGTCGTAACTGTTACACAACACGACAACGTGACGTGCCATGACGGCCGGCTGTCACCAGGAGTACGACGTGGGGCGGGGAGCGTCACTTCCGCGGGGACGTGGGGCGGGGAGCGTCACTTCCGCGGGCGGTAGAACCGCCGACTGTTACTAGGCTCGTCGGGTTTCGGTGGGTTTCGGTGGGTTTCGGTGGGTTTCGGTGGGTTTCGGTGGGGTTCGGTGGGTTTCGGTGGGTTTCGGTGGGTTTCGGTGGGTTTCGGTCGGTGCCTCTCATTGCATCGTCAGGTGTGGTCGGTGTTTGGTTGGAGCAGCGAGCAGGGCCCGTCAGCTGCACCTTACCGATACGATAGTTCACTGGCCGATAGCGATGACGGCGTGCGAAAATTGAGAACGTGTCGCCAACTGAGCGTCCACATGTCCGTAATCTAGATGCAGATGGTGCGCCGGTTTGGCGTCATTTAGCCACCAACCACAGGTGATTTCCCGGCATCTGACGCTTTCCCGGCGAACCCATCGGTCGGCCCACAGTGTGTGTGTGTGTGTGTGTGTGTGTGTGTGTGTGTGTGTGTGTGTGTGTGTGTGTGTGTGTGTGTGTGTGTGTGTGTGTGTGTGTGTGTGTGTGTGTGTGTGTGTGTGTGTGTGTGTGTGTGTGTGTGTGTGTGTGTGTGTGTGTGTGTGTGTGTGTGTGTGTGTGTGTGTGTGTGTGTGTGTGTGTGTGTGTGTGTGTGTGTGTGTGTGTGTGTGTGTGTGTGTGTGTGTGTGTGTGTGTGTGTGTGTGTGTGTGTGTGTGTGTGTGTGTGTGTGTGTGTGTGTGTGTGTGTGTGTGTGTGTGTGTGTGTGTGTGTGTGTGTGTGTGTGTGTGTGTGTGTGTGTGTGTGTGTGTGTGTGTGTGTGTGTGTGTGTGTGTGTGTGTGTGTGTGTGTGTGTGTGTGTGTGTGTGTGTGTGTGTGTGTGTGTGTGTGTGTGTGTGTGTGTGTGTGTGTGTGTGTGTGTGTGTGTGTGTGTGTGTGTGTGTGTGTGTGTGTGTGTGTGTGTGTGTGTGTGTGTGTGTGTGTGTGTGTGTGTGTGTGTGTGTGTGTGTGTGTGTGTGTGTGTGTGTGTGTGTGTGTGTGTGTGTGTGTGTGTGTGTGTGTGTGTGTGTGTGTGTGTGTGTGTGTGTGTGTGTGTGTGTGTGTGTGTGTGTGTGTGTGTGTGTGTGTGTGTGTGTGTGTGTGTGTGTGTGTGTGTGTGTGTGTGTGTGTGTGTGTGTGTGTGTGTGTGTGTGTGTGTGTGTGTGTGTGTGTGTGTGTGTGTGTGTGTGTGTGTGTGTGTGTGTGTGTGTGTGTGTGTGTGTGTGTGTGTGTGTGTGTGTGTGTGTGTGTGTGTGTGTGTGTGTGTGTGTGTGTGTGTGTGTGTGTGTGTGTGTGTGTGTGTGTGTGTGTGTGTGTGTGTGTGTGTGTGTGTGTGTGTGTGTGTGTGTGTGTGTGTGTGTGTGTGTGTGTGTGTGTGTGTGTGTGTGTGTGTGTGTGTGTGTGTGTGTGTGTGTGTGTGTGTGTGTGTGTGTGTGTGTGTGTGTGTGTGTGTGTGTGTGTGTGTGTGTGTGTGTGTGTGTGTGTGTGTGTGTGTGTGTGTGTGTGTGTGTGTGTGTGTGTGTGTGTGTGTGTGTGTGTGTGTGTGTGTGTGTGTGTGTGTGTGTGTGTGTGTGTGTGTGTGTGTGTGTGTGTGTGTGTGTGTGTGTGTGTGTGTGTGTGTGTGTGTGTGTGTGTGTGTGTGTGTGTGTGTGTGTGTGTGTGTGTGTGTGTGTGTGTGTGTGTGTGTGTGTGTGTGTGTGTGTGTGTGTGTGTGTGTGTGTGTGTGTGTGTGTGTGTGTGTGTGTGTGTGTGTGTGTGTGTGTGTGTGTGTGTGTGTGTGTGTGTGTGTGTGTGTGTGTGTGTGTGTGTGTGTGTGTGTGTGTGTGTGTGTGTGTGTGTGTGTGTGTGTGTGTGTGTGTGTGTGTGTGTGTGTGTGTGTGTGTGTGTGTGTGTGTGTGTGTGTGTGTGTGTGTGTGTGTGTGTGTGTGTGTGTGTGTGTGTGTGTGTGTGTGTGTGTGTGTGTGTGTGTGTGTGTGTGTGTGTGTGTGTGTGTGTGTGTGTGTGTGTGTGTGTGTGTGTGTGTGTGTGTGTGTGTGTGTGTGTGTGTGTGTGTGTGTGTGTGTGTGTGTGTGTGTGTGTGTGTGTGTGTGTGTGTGTGTGTGTGTGTGTGTGTGTGTGTGTGTGTGTGTGTGTGTGTGTGTGTGTGTGTGTGTGTGTGTGTGTGTGTGTGTGTGTGTGTGTGTGTGTGTGTGTGTGTGTGTGTGTGTGTGTGTGTGTGTGTGTGTGTGTGTGTGTGTGTGTGTGTGTGTGTGTGTGTGTGTGTGTGTGTGTGTGTGTGTGTGTGTGTGTGTGTGTGTGTGTGTGTGTGTGTGTGTGTGTGTGTGTGTGTGTGTGTGTGTGTGTGTGTGTGTGTGTGTGTGTGTGTGTGTGTGTGTGTGTGTGTGTGTGTGTGTGTGTGTGTGTGTGTGTGTGTGTGTGTGTGTGTGTGTGTGTGTGTGTGTGTGTGTGTGTGTGTGTGTGTGTGTGTGTGTGTGTGTGTGTGTGTGTGTGTGTGTGTGTGTGTGTGTGTGTGTGTGTGTGTGTGTGTGTGTGTGTGTGTGTGTGTGTGTGTGTGTGTGTGTGTGTGTGTGTGTGTGTGTGTGTGTGTGTGTGTGTGTGTGTGTGTGTGTGTGTGTGTGTGTGTGTGTGTGTGTGTGTGTGTGTGTGTGTGTGTGTGTGTGTGTGTGTGTGTGTGTGTGTGTGTGTGTGTGTGTGTGTGTGTGTGTGTGTGTGTGTGTGTGTGTGTGTGTGTGTGTGTGTGTGTGTGTGTGTGTGTGTGTGTGTGTGTGTGTGTGTGTGTGTGTGTGTGTGTGTGTGTGTGTGTGTGTGTGTGTGTGTGTGTGTGTGTGTGTGTGTGTGTGTGTGTGTGTGTGTGTGTGTGTGTGTGTGTGTGTGTGTGTGTGTGTGTGTGTGTGTGTGTGTGTGTGTGTGTGTGTGTGTGTGTGTGTGTGTGTGTGTGTGGTGTGTGTGTGTGTGTGTGTGTGTGTGTGTGTGTGTGTGTGTGTGTGTGTGTGTGTGTGTGTGTGTGTGTGTGTGTGTGTGTGTGTGTGTGTGTGTGTGTGTGTGTGTGTGTGTGTGTGTGTGTGTGTGTGTGTGTGTGTGTGTGTGTGTGTGTGTGTGTGTGTGTGTGTGTGTGTGTGTGTGTGTGTGTGTGTGTGTGTGTGTGTGTGTGTGTGTGTGTGTGTGTGTGTGTGTGTGTGTGTGTGTGTGTGTGTGTGTGTGTGTGTGTGTGTGTGTGTGTGTGTGTGTGTGTGTGTGTGTGTGTGTGTGTGTGTGTGTGTGTGTGTGTGTGTGTGTGTGTGTGTGTGTGTGTGTGTGTGTGTGTGTGTGTGTGTGTGTGTGTGTGTGTGTGTGTGTGTGTGTGTGTGTGTGTGTGTGTGTGTGTGTGTGTGTGTGTGTGTGTGTGTGTGTGTGTGTGTGTGTGTGTGTGTGTGTGTGTGTGTGTGTGTGTGTGTGTGTGTGTGTGTGTGTGTGTGTGTGTGTGTGTGTGTGTGTGTGTGTGTGTGTGTGTGTGTGTGTGTGTGTGTGTGTGTGTGTGTGTGTGTGTGTGTGTGTGTGTGTGTGTGTGTGTGTGTGTGTGTGTGTGTGTGTGTGTGTGTGTGTGTGTGTGTGTGTGTGTGTGTGTGTGTGTGTGTGTGTGTGTGTGTGTGTGTGTGTGTGTGTGTGTGTGTGTGTGTGTGTGTGTGTGTGTGTGTGTGTGTGTGTGTGTGTGTGTGTGTGTGTGTGTGTGTGTGTGTGTGTGTGTGTGTGTGTGTGTGTGTGTGTGTGTGTGTGTGTGTGTGTGTGTGTGTGTGTGTGTGTGTGTGTGTGTGTGTGTGTGTGTGTGTGTGTGTGTGTGTGTGTGTGTGTGTGTGTGTGTGTGTGTGTGTGTGTGTGTGTGTGTGTGTGTGTGTGTGTGTGTGTGTGTGTGTGTGTGTGTGTGTGTGTGTGTGTGTGTGTGTGTGTGTGTGTGTGTGTGTGTGTGTGTGTGTGTGTGTGTGTGTGTGTGTGTGTGTGTGTGTGTGTGTGTGTGTGTGTGTGTGTGTGTGTGTGTGTGTGTGTGTGTGTGTGTGTGTGTGTGTGTGTGTGTGTGTGTGTGTGTGTGTGTGTGTGTGTGTGTGTGTGTGTGTGTGTGTGTGTGTGTGTGTGTGTGTGTGTGTGTGTGTGTGTGTGTGTGTGTGTGTGTGTGTGTGTGTGTGTGTGTGTGTGTGTGTGTGTGTGTGTGTGTGTGTGTGTGTGTGTGTGTGTGTGTGTGTGTGTGTGTGTGTGTGTGTGTGTGTGTGTGTGTGTGTGTGTGTGTGTGTGTGTGTGTGTGTGTGTGTGTGTGTGTGTGTGTGTGTGTGTGTGTGTGTGTGTGTGTGTGTGTGTGTGTGTGTGTGTGTGTGTGTGTGTGTGTGTGTGTGTGTGTGTGTGTGTGTGTGTGTGTGTGTGTGTGTGTGTGTGTGTGTGTGTGTGTGTGTGTGTGTGTGTGTGTGTGTGTGTGTGTGTGTGTGTGTGTGTGTGTGTGTGTGTGTGTGTGTGTGTGTGTGTGTGTGTGTGTGTGTGTGTGTGTGTGTGTGTGTGTGTGTGTGTGTGTGTGTGTGTGTGTGTGTGTGTGTGTGTGTGTGTGTGTGTGTGTGTGTGTGTGTGTGTGTGTGTGTGTGTGTGTGTGTGTGTGTGTGTGTGTGTGTGTGTGTGTGTGTGTGTGTGTGTGTGTGTGTGTGTGTGTGTGTGTGTGTGTGTGTGTGTGTGGCGACTCACCTTGCAGGCGCACCTGCCGGCTGTAAAAACAGACAGCCCGTGTCCGGCCGGTCCCACCACCCGCCCCATCCTCACCCGATTAGGCTGCGGGGACTGGGGAGCGCCGCCCGCGCGCTGTGGTGGGAGCGAACCACGGCCAGGCCACGGCGCGGCGTTGGCCGATCTCAAGGTCGGATGCGCGCGGCCGCAGCCGGCGCTCCAGGCGACGAGGACTGGAGAGTTTCCATGTCCAGTCGGGAGAAAATATCAATTAGAGATTTCACTCCGTGTTGGTTGAGTGAACTCTGACGTTGTGTTTGAAAGGTACGGACAGGAGACTCGGTTGTGTTTGAAAACACATTACCGTCATTACCCGTGTCAATTCAGGGTATTTATAGCGACATTAAACGACGTGAGTTTCATATTAACGCCACGATTCCCAACTCATTTACGTCGCGTGGGACAGCGTCGTCAGTTAGTGGTGCTGATGACATCCAAAGTCAACAGTTTGCCGGTGACGGGCTGTCTTTGTTCGCAGCCGTTATCGATCGTGATAGCACTGGTCACGTCAATGATGCACACGACTCATGATTTACCTGTCAAGAAAGCCGCCCTTAACCCAGTTCGTGGTTTCCTACGGAGCCGATCGCTGCCAACAGCGGGCTTACCGTTCTATGGCCGGATGAATGGACGGTTCCACCTCTTTGTTTGAATGGGCTTGCATTGAGGTCTCGGAGAACAATCGACAGCCAAGCAAACGCCACATTGTCATGGTCACAAACGCCACATTGTCATGGGTTTTCAATTAGCAAACAATGAGCTTGCCGTTTATTAGATAAAACGAACACTTCACCATGATTTGTACTGTGCTGTATGCAGTGTAACTCGAAAACCTGCACCTCTTCCCCCTCCCCACCGTCGGTACCACCTGCCGTCAGCCACTGACGCCCCCCCCCCGTCTCTCTGCAGGTGTTCTGCTGGGTGTACCGTCACGAGGGCCGTAAGATGAAGCCGGAGCTGCGCTGCCACGCCGTGCTCTGCTCCTCCGAGACCAAGGCGCGTCTCATGCAGCGTCTGCTCACCGAGAAGCTGCACCAGGCGCTCGTCGAGTTCCGCAAGGAGAAGCAGCTACGGCAGAACGCCCGCCTGTCTGTGGTCAGCGTGCTGTACCCGGCCGCGCCACGTCGCAAGGTGGTGCTCACCAACGGTGGCGCCAACTACCGGCCGCCTCTGGAGCGCAGCAAGAGCGCCCCGAAGCTGGGCAGTATAGAGGAGGATCGGCTGGGAGAGGAGGCGGCGGACGCGGCGGCGGCCCGGGAGGCAGCGGCGCGCCAGCCGGTGCTGCCCGCCCTGTCAGGGATTGTAGAGGAGGAGGAGGAGGAGGATCGGATCCCAGCGGCGCCGCCACGCTCACCACGGCCGCGGGCCCTCAGCGAGTCGGCCGACCCGCCGCCGCTGGTGTGCCGACACCCTGCCGACCCGTCCGACCCGGCCGTGTCAGACGCCGGGGACGACTCGGACGCGATCAGCGAGCACAGCGCGGCCAGCGTGCCCAGCGACCCGACCGGCGACAGCGACTGCGAGACGCTGGTGCTGGCCACCACGCCGGAGCAGTGCCGCCTGTACAGGATCGCCGGCGTGGGCCGCACGGCGAGCACCGCCGACCGGTGCGGCCTGCAGGACCTAGTCGGGTTCGGCGCCGACTGGGACTCCGCCGGCTGGGTGCGCGCCAGGGACGAGGACACGGCCAGTGACGAGAGCGGCTACTCCGAGGAGCCGCTGAAGGCCGAGTGAGGTGCGCGGCGCGGTACGCAGCGCCGAGACGGGATCTAGTCAGGGCGCGCCGCGGCTCCTCCGTGGGAGAGGGAGGTTCCAGGCGTGCGGCGCGTGTTGGTGGGAGGCCGCCGCTGCCGCAGCAGCCCTCGCTCGGTGTGACCTGGCCTAGCAGTGCGCTGTGCTGTCTCTGATATACTCACTCTCACGTGTCCCGTATTTATTGTTGGTGTTCCGGCGCGCGCGGAGCCGCGTGCTCTGCTCTGTCCGGCCGAGCCTGTCGTGTCAATGTGCCAAACTGCATTTGCCCGGCTGTCCGGTCCGGTCGGGGATGCTCCTGAGTTCGGAGCTGCCCAGCGTGGTGCGCTGCTCTGGAGCTGCTCTGGAGCTGCTCTGGAGCTGCTCTGGAGCTGCTCTGGAGCTGCTCTGTTGGCGGTTGTTGTTACGGCTGGCCTGGTCAGGTGGGGGCGCTCTCCGTTCTGCCCTGGCCGGTGAGCAGCCGAGACACGCGCCCTATACTGCTGAACGGGCAGGTAATACTACCAACTGTGCAAATGTCTACTGCAAGAATGTGATACGTGATCGTATGCTGTAGTACAAGTCCGTAACACATGTATTATATTTCATGAATAGTGAATAAAGCTGAATCGAAACTGATGCTGCAGTTGGTTTATGTCCGAGTCAGTGGTGACACTCGATGGTAGATTGAAATCAACATGAAGGCAAATTACATTTGGCGTGTAAGATACCTCCGCTTCTATCGAACGAAATTGAGTGCAATCCATATTTATAGTACACTTTTTTAGCTGTATTTTAGATGAAGTTGGGTGGATTTCGTAGCTTTTCTGGATTTATGTGCGAGATTTGTTAACAGCTTGTATTCTCGGTTATTTTGTAAACCTTCATGGACCTGGCCTCGCTTCTATCACTGGCGGATCCAAGGGGCAAATGGGCCATGGCCCCAGCCCCAGCCCCCAAAACGCCTGCATTTGGGCAAAAATTGGC
>JAXIVJ010004006.1:50000-87695 GCA_036785665.1 Chirona hameri
TTCATCCTCCTCATGTATTTCTCCATTCGTATCGATCAATGGAGGAATACAGGAAGTATGTTCTCGTCCTATATTTTTGTTTAGGATATGATGATATTTGTGAGGATTCTGCTTGTTCTCTATAAGTTTGTGTATTTGATTATGGATATGTTTAGTCTTTAATCTGCGATTCATGTCTGTTACTAACTTTCTTTGTGCTTTCCAATTATTCCAATCGCTTTCCGTTTTTGAGCGCTTAGTAATCTTGAATAACAACCTATTTCGTTTTATTATTTCGTTTTTAAGGGCTCTTGTAACCCAAGGTTTATCGTTCCTTTTTACGCAAATATTTATTTTAGGTATACACTGTGTTGCTGCATCAAGGATAAACTCTGTTAACGATGTTGCTGTTTCGTCTATTTCATTATTCAATATATCGTCCCAATCCTTATGGGCAAGTATATGGATAAATGCATCAATATTAATTCTATGGTAATCCCATACTTCTTTTGTAAAGGGATTTTTATTAATTGGTATATAGTTAAGGCTTATGTATGTGGGGATATGATCTATTTGAGAAAAAGGCGACAACAATCCGTAATCGGCCACATTCTGTTCATCAAAAACCAGTATTAAATCTCGCAAGTTTGCTGTGGTTGTTGTTATTCTTGTTGGTTCCTGAATCAGTTGTCTTAGGTTGAGACCAAACATAGTGTCTTGGAAAAGAATGTCATGGTTCGTGACCCCGCTATGCTGATTTGCAAATTCAGACTTGAGGTATACATTTCCAATATTGAAGTCTCCTAAGATCGTAATTGAGGACGGAATGTAAGTTTGAGCTTGCGTTACACTATCTGAGAGTTTATCTAAGAAACATTTTAAATCAGTAGTACTTTGATTGGGAGGAAAATAAACACAGCATATTATAAGTATTTCATTTTGTACTCTGATTTGTATCCACACCCACTCCGCATCTTCAAATTCCAACTCAGTAATTCTAGTGCTTGCTAGATTTTCTCTGACATAAATTGCAACACCTCCTCCATGGCGGGTTCGGTGTCTTGTGTATGGTGAACTAAATGATGGCATTGTGTAGAGTGATGGGTTTACTGTTGAGTCTAGTTTGGTTTCTGTTGTACAAAGAACGTGAATATGGTTACTATTCGCAAATTGTTCCAATTCATCTAATCTGTTTGGTGCTGTGATACTATTAATATTAACATGTGAAATGTTTAAACCGCTTTGAAAGGAGGAAGAGGAAGAGGTACTGGGTGAAGGAGACAAGCAGCTACTCACACGATGATTTGAACTATCTAGAATAGTTTCTGATGCTGCTGATCTGGCCGGGCTAGGTGGCAGTAACGGTGGTGCACCAGCGCTTCGGCTGCTACTCAGAGTCCCTGAAGGCATGCACTCTGGTCAGCAAGGCATGATGCGGTGACCAGGAATACAGTAACAGTAACAGTACAGTACAGTTAACAACAATACAGTAGCTTAAACAACACAGCATTTCCATTCACATTCACGACGCTCTCATTCACGGCAATCCCAGGTGTACACAAACACACATTTATACATATACGTACACACACATACAAGCGCATATAACCGTATAATGCAACTATATGTCATATAGTGTACACATATTAGGCAATAATATTGGATGTTCGAAGAATATCGAGAGCATCATGCGTTAGGCTCTTAATAATGTAATTATTATTGCAATGCAATATACCTGTATACAATATACCTACAATATAACCTAAATACAAATTATAATTGTATATAATATAGTATATAATGTAATGTAATATAATTGATATGTTAATATTGAGATTATTATGATGTAACGGAGAATATTCGTTATGAAATTTCTATTCGCGATCCTACCACCTGGCGGCACAATCGATGAGCCATCTATCGTTAGTTCAAGATCGGTCATTGACGATAGATCACGAAGTGTTGTGATTGCCAATTTTATAACTCCGATGCCAGGAACTCACTGTCACCAGCCTATTGTCCAATCAGCTCGTAGATGTCGCGGATGGTACGGACCACCACAGTCCTCTCTCCCTCTCCTCGTCGCACCTTCATCACACCCTCGTCCGTCCATGCCGCGGCCAGCTTCTTCTCTCTCTTGAGCTCCCGAGCACGGTACATGATGTCGGCTCGGTATTTGGTGAGGCTCTCGGTGATGAAGACGTTGTTCGATGTGCTTGTAGAGGTGGTTCTGGTCCTTCCTGAACGGGTGGATTGCTGCTGCTCTGAGCGGGTTGAGTTGTCTTTGGTGAACTGTCGGCGTGCCGCCCACAGCTCCTTGCGTTTCGTCATGTTCGTGAACTTCACAATTAGGTCCCTGGGCTTCTCAGTCGCACCACCCATCCCAGGACGAGCACGGCTCCGCAGTCGGTGCGCCACGTCGATGTCCGTGGTTTCTACGCGCACTCCGGCCGCGGCCGCCAGATCGGTCACGATTTTCCCCGCGTCTTCGTTACTTTTTTCTGCCACGCCTTTTACCACAAGACAGTACTTGCGGCTGTACTGCTCTTGTTCGTCCATTTTTTGTCTCAGTTCAGACATTTCATCGTCTGTGGCCTTGATCTGTTTCCTAAGAGATTGTATCTCTTCATCTCTGAATTTCAAAACCGGGGTCAAAATTTCATCCAAAATGTGATCAGAGAATGCTTTAACCACTTCCCGGTATCTGAAAGATTCCAGAATACACCTCTTGACTGCCTCAGCGTCCATTCTTCCTGGTCACCGCACCACAGTTTTCACTCGCACGCGCTCGTGTGCGGTGCCCATATGGACCGCTAGATGTCGTAACGTGAGCAAACGCGCGGAAACGGGAGAGCGGCGGATAACCGAAGCGCAGTCAGCTGACACTTTACGACTTCTGGCGGTGGATATGGGCACCGGCGATTTGACGCGTTTTCGGGGTGGCGCTTTCGTGCGGTTTGGTGACGTTCTCACACCATTTTGTTCGCGTATGCAGAACGTGGAGAGGTGCGCAGAAGTTGGACTGCTGTTGGAAGTGAAGTTTCCTGTTTATATTTTCTTCTACATAATCGAGGTGGGTACATTTGGTTATTTGAGTTTGATTTGAATGTTTTAATTTTAATAATTTTAATTTTAATTAATAGTGATTGAATCATTCAAATTCCTAAATGAATCATGATTGAATCGTTCTAAAAAAAAGTTGAATCAATAACCAGTCTGAATTTATATCATTAACCTATAGGTAAATAATATTAAAATAATCAAATTGAGCCTGAGCCATTGGAATAGCATCAGGATTCTGATTCATCAGAAGCAAATGTTTGGCTTCAACCATATTCAAATTTGAATTAACCTAAATTAACCTAAATTTGAATTAACCTTAATTAAATCTACTAATCACGGTTAATTCAAATTTGAATATGGTTGAAGCCAAACATTTGCTTCTGATGAATCAGAATCCTGATGCTATTCCAATGGCTCAGGCTCAATTTGACTATTATAATATCATTTACCTATAGGTTAATGATATAAATTCAGACTGGTTATTGATTCAACTTTTTTAGAACGATTCAATCATGATTCATTTAGGAATTTGAATGATGCAATCACTGTTTGATTCACAGATACAATTTTGAGAATTGATTCCTTCCGATTCAAAGAATCAAAACAAATATTTTAATCGATTCACGTTTGATTCAACATTTAAATATATGATGTGAATTTATGTCAAATCAATACAAATATTAACATGCCTATATATGATCATTAAAACATTGTTACAGAAATAGTATTTTAGTATAAATTAATGTAGCCACTGGGACTGCATGTATTTGCACAATTTACCAGTGTACTTGTATTGTTAAGAATCGTTAAATATTTTGATTCAATCAGCCTTGATTTGATGCGGGTTTTTATTCAATCACGATTCACGAATCAAAAGATCTGGTCGTGGATCAATAATTTTTGATGATTCAATGAATTTTGATTGAACGATTCCAATCGATTCAATCAGTGTCGAATCAATACACTGTCTGATATTGATATTGCAAGGCAACTTCATTAAAACAGGTCACACTTTTCACTTCATGCTACATTTTCATCAACAATTTGCCATTTTCAAACTGTTACCCCCCCCCCCCCCCCCCAATTAATGTGCATTTCAATACCTTACACCAGTTCCCACCCACTTGTTTTCAGATGATGAAGAGCAGGATAAACTCCAAATTGAAATGGTACACACACAAATATGAATGGCGCAAGGCGCGCCCCAACGCGAGATTCAGGAGGACTTATTCATGCGAGCTTATTACTGCCAAGATACCCAGTTAGTGAGTCTTTCCGTTCACTGATAATCCAGTGCATTGATCGTTGTTGTCCTGTGCCCTGTTTGTACGCTCAATAAACACTTTTCCATAACATCAACGCATTTATTGTGTTAGCGAGCGAACTCCTGCCCTCCGAGTCTTCAAAACGATAACACGATTTCACGCATTCATGCCGTAATGCAACGTTCGACGCTACTCAACGTCATCTACTCAGGTACGAACAATTAGCAAAACCAGTCCTAGCCATCAGCAGCAAGTCCCAGCTTCAGCACGTGACGGGCCTGCTCGCGGCAGTGGAGCCAGGCTGGCTGCACTGACGGCCGGTGGCGGCACCGCGGGCGCCGAGCGCTGTCGAACCAGCAGCCGACCTCAGCGCTGCCGCTGTACTCGACCGCGCGCCGCCGCCGGCGGCACAGTCATGCACAGTCACAACGGCGTAGCGCCCATCCCGATTTGAGAAGACCACGGACGGCAGCAGCTTCAGCGCCAGCTAGGCCACTCCGACTTTTGACATCACTCTGAAATGCCCAGCTCACCGCGACGGACCACGGAATCCTGCCAGGGTACTGCCCCCTCCGGTGACGATAACTAATCCGCGAATCGATCCCTCAGCGCCATAGCGTACAGAGCAGTGTTGCTGGAGCCGAGCCGTCGGGGGGCACCCGAGCGCGCCAGCTGCCTCCGACTGCAACCGTCACGCGCCTCTTCGCAACTGGCCGTCGTGCTCGACATCCACGTCGTTCGGGCCGATGTAGGACAGCGAGTCGGTGGACATTGATGTGCCTACCATCTATCGCACCTGAAACCAGATACAGCACAATGCTATTAGATATAGTATGAAATATGTTACTACACCTGCGCTATAAACATCAGACTGGTCATTGGTACCACTGGACTGGTACCATCAGACTGGATTGGTACTTGGAAAGTAAAAATTCCTGATTTGTAATAGATATTAAATCCTTGAGGAAAATGTAATTTTATTTTCGCTACAATGTTGGTTAGATCAGGTGAAAAGAGCAAATTCCAAGAACCAAAAATGAAGAGATTCATTATTTGTTTTACCCCAAAAGTCCATAAAATGGCCAAAATTCCAAGGTTGGCTCAGCATACAGCTCACTGTACAGCTCAGCGCACAGCTCAGCGCAAAGCTCAGCATACTGTTCAGCGTACACGCTCAGCGTACTGCTCAGTGTACCCTCAGTGTACGCTAAATTCCAAGAACAAAAAATGAAGAGATTCATGATTTGTTTTACCCCAAAAGTCCATAAAATGGCCAAAATTCCAAGGTCGGCTCAGCATACAGCTCACTGTACAGCTCAGCGCACAGCTCAGCGCAAAGCTCAGCATACTGTTCAGCGTACACGCTCAGCGTACTGCTCAGTGTACGCTCAGTGTACGCTAAATTCCAAGAACAAAAAATGAAGAGATTCATGATTTGTTTTACCCCAAAAGTCCATAAAATGGCAAAAATTCCAAGGTTGGCTCAGCATACAGCTCACTGTACAGCTCAACACACAGCTCAGCGTACGGCTCAGCGCAAAGCTCAGCATACTGTTCAGCGTACAGCTCAGCGTACTGCTCAGTGTACGCCGTACAGCTCACTGTACCGCTCAGCGTACTGCTCAGCCACCAGCCAGGTACAGCTATCAATGTAAAATTACAACACCTATTCCAAGACTTTATAAACAGGGTGAAAATCAACCTTTGTTACAACATGGCACTGGGCAGGAAACATTTGTGTGTACATACCCAAGCGGTGTGGAAGTGCCACCTCTCCCCAAACTCTTTGGCAATGGCCAGCCAGCCTTCCTGCGTTGGCGGCTTCATCTCATTCGTTGCCAGCTCATCCCAACGCACAGACCTTGATGATATTGCTTGGTGTGGCTCGTCCAACCCGGAAGGACCTTGCTATATCCCGCTGGCTCTGGCCACTTGCCAGGTACCTGCATAGAAAGAGAACCACAAATATCTGTCACACTTAATAGCAATCCACATCTAGTTATTTGTTTAAATTGTATCTTATACCAGGATCACTGATTATAGCTTCAGACCACCCATGAATGGAAACAACGAACGGAGGGCAAAATTGACCAAATGTGTTACATAGTTGATGGAGTCCCTTAAAGGAAATAGTTCACCTTCGGAAAATTTTCAGAACACGATTGTATTATATTTTTTAATACAGTTTCTTTTTTTCTTTTCAAAAATGGTCCTACATCGCGCCAATTCAGGACAGAAGGTCGTAAATTATTAATGTTATGGTGTGCGTTATTGGTCTGCGCATGCTCAGACCAGTGCTGGCACTCTCAGACGGTACGGTATATCATATATGCGCCGCATTCCTTCGCCAAAAAGTCAAATATCTTCGGCTGGAGAGTCTTTTCAGGCAATTAAAGTTGCAGATAAGGATTTCTCAACACGGGCTACAAAACTGCTATTTTAGTTCAAAATCCCATGTTGAAGGTGAACTATTTCCTTTAACTTGTACATCAATTAATTAATGATAGGTTGGTTACTCACCTCACAGTCAATGCCAGCCTCTCTGCAGGTGTGATAGGCTGCCTGAATGTGGTAGTCTGCCGTTGCAGCCGATGCCCAACCAGCAACATGATCCATCTCGACCATCTTCATCGCCCTCACGAGTCACCACACTCCAAAAGCAAAAGGAGACCAAAGCTTCCTTTTTTCATTTTGGGCCACCAAAAGCTTCCTTTTTGCTTATTTTGGGCCACCAAAGATGACGAAAAAAGGAAATATGTCCCGATAGCCTATCCTTATCGATATACTCTTCCAGTTCCAACCGCGCCGCATTTGTCGAAAGCGGAGTTTTCGTACGATCCCTTGACGATATCGCCCCATGTTGCCAGATCGAAATTTGAATGTTGACGGTGTTGCCAAATCTAGCGATGTTCAATCCTTCCGCAAAAGTCACCAGACCGCCGCTTTCTCCCGTTTTCCAACGTTCCCATCTCTGTTGGTCCATATGGGCACCGCCCATCAGATCTCCGCTCGCTCACTCAGTCGCTCGCACCGGCACTTGTTTGTCACAGCTGGCGGACCTCCGTCGCTGGGAGCGGGAGGGGAGCGTCCGCGCGCGGCGAGGGTCAGGTCAGGAATGTGTGTGTGTGTATGTGTGTGTGTGTGTGTGTGTGTGTGTGTGTGTGTGTGTGTGTGTGTGTGTGTGTGTGTGTGTGTGTGTGTGTGTGTGTGTGTGTGTTTATTTCACTTGGCACTACAGGTGTACCAATTTTCATCAAAATCTGAAAGGGTCGGGTACGAAACTACCTTTTTTTGTGCGATTTGACGTGGAATGACCCATATGTCTGTCCTCCAGAGACCAGCAAGCATGCGGACGTGCAGTGTGGCACACCATTGCACTGGAAGCATACTGTTCCGCACGACACATTTATAGGGAAATACTGTTCCGCAAGGCACAATGTTACAGAAATGCCAACACAGCACCAGAGGCGGATCCAGGGGGGCCAAAGGGGCCATGCCATTTGGAAAATGGGAAAATGAATTAATTAACACGCGCAGTGGAGGGGGAAGGCACTTTGGTGCCCCCCACATGTTTTTCGTGAATAGCTTCCAAACGAAGCGGCGCAGGGCGGTGTTTTTTTACGCGACATTTACGCCAACTCAATAGCGGATCGTTTGACAACAAAAATCCAAATCAGTCGATCATTTTTTTAGTTATACGGATTTGCATTCCAAGATGGCGGCCATAATCGAGGTAGGCAAAGCGATATCTTCGGAACCAGCAGTCGGATCGGGATGATTCAAACGTCATTCGGTAGACAATGTCAATGTTCGTCCCCAGAAACAACTTTAGACACATTGCTGGTGACCTGTGACGTCAAAGAGGTAAAATTCCTAAAATTGTGACATTTGGCTAGATTTGACCTTCGTGACCTCGTTTGACCTTGAACATATTGACCGAAAGTCACGAAAAACAAATCAAATATAGATCGTCATCGCACCTACCTAGCCTGTAAGTTTGATCGTTCTAGCTCTCATACTTTCGGAGATCTTAGGGGTGGGGGCACTAAAGTGACCCCCCCCATCCACTGCGTGTTAGTGGCATACCCCTCTCCACTGTGCGTGTTAACCCTATTAGTGGCAAGGAGCGCGGATTCCGTTTCCCCCCTAATGTTTTGCGCATATATCTCCCGAACGGCTCAGAGCATACCCATGACATTTTGGGACTGTTCCTAGAATTGAATTCCACATACGGAGTCAAAATTTTGAGTTCTTAACCTTAACAGAGGTGGTTCCAGGTCCCGGTTTTTGGAGTTTACTTGTGACATGTGGCGATAATACGGAGATGCGAACTTTACGGCTTCTTCCTAACTGCCTTAAGTATAAAGAAGTTACATAGGTTTACGTTGATCGAAACAAGTGAAAATTAGTTGATTTTAGTGAACTATAATAAATATTGCACGGCAGAGGCGGTTTCAGGGCAGAGGCGGTCATGGCGCACCATTCCATTTATCGAAAAAAGAAAAGAAAAAAGACGGTTTTATAAGGCATTTATTTTACCCCAAAATTTAGTGACCTGAAAACGCATATGATTTTGCATTTTCAAAAGTCACCGTCATATTATATCAATCCACATTTCAATTTCCATCGATCCCCATTAGTTGTGTTAAAATCGGTTAATAAACATGACAGCTGTGTTGGATCACAAATACCTCTAATATTTGTAGTTTTTGCCCCCCTGTTGCCCCCCCCCCCCCCCATCAAAAATTGCGTTTTTTTAAGATAAATGTAGATCGTGTTGAGGGGAATCAAATGCCGTTTGATTTGTGAAAATCGGACGGGTAGATCTCGAGATCTTCGGGGGCGGAATCCGCCCCCCCCCCCTCCCCTGCCACTAATAGGGATAGCCAAGAGCCTGCCACTAATAGGGTTAAGTGTCTGGCAATCTTTCATTGGCGGTACCTAATTACTAGCCCCAGGGCCCATCATTCCCATCATCAAATATTAACTTTCAAGCGGGCTACATGTTTAGCTAGTCTGACGAGTTCCGAAAAAAGGCGACGCGAACGCAAAGACGCGGACATCGGCATCCGGAAGCTGCTCCAGCGGTGCCCAACTTGCTGGACCGAAGAGCTATTAGTGAGACCAAGTCAGGACCATCTTCCTAAGCCATCTCGCCCCAGACTCCTCCAGATCCGCAGGGACCATTTATGTGCGGAAAAGTCGTTGAGCTTTAGGAAAATGCGGAAAAGAAAATATGTGCGGAATTATGTGCGGTATATATATATATATATATATATATATATATATATATATATATATATATATATATATATATATATATATATATATATATATATATATATATATATATATATATATATATATATATATATATATATATATATATATATATTTGCTTGCCAAGACCTGCCATTGACCTGCTTGTCTTCATTACGAATTGTCAGACTTTGCAAATATATGCGCTGTGCTTAGGCAGACTATATGGCACGAGTGTAACCTTTCCGTTGACGGACGCCGGTTTAGCTCACCATTCACATGCATGCAGCCCACTTTTGACCGAGCGCATTCTCGCCGGTCATCATCTGCAGGAAACACGGTAATATTTAACAGCTGTGGGTACCCATCATATCCACAAATAGAATGCCGTGCCCACGGCATCAATGCATGGACCTTCCAAGCGGGCAAGGTCACGCTCCAGCCAGTTACTGGTCACTTGACATGCACTCATGTTCCAAAAATACCCCCTTCAAATTATTTAACTAAAAAGGGCTGCTAGTTTATGACCTCGCAATCGTGAGTATTATAAGTGCACGAACATTCTTAACACCGATACAGCTCTAGGAAGGCATTATTTATCTCGTCGGAACTATTTGTTTGGATGGGTGTGAGTCGCGGGGCAGGAGCGCTCACCAACCGTGTGTTACACGGGGAACACCAACATCGCGCCGCGGCACTGACTCGTTACGGACCGCCGAACAGGGCACGGCGTCACGCGCTGCACTGTCACGTCAGGAGACGTGACGCACGAGTACAGCAGCCAATCGGTCAGAGTCGGGTGGATGGGGGACTTGGCATCCTATTACGACAACACCATCGGGTCTGCGGTGACCGGCTGAGTCGCGCCGCGGGCTGTGGGAATAGATGTGCAGAGTCTAGTTTATGTGGTAGATCAGTTGTGGAACGGGTCGCCGGACGGCTCCAGTATCATGACCCTGTAACTCATCAGGGTCAGAGTATGTGACCTGCTGTGACCTGCTGTGACCTGCCGTGACCTGCCGTGACCTGCTTTGGCCTCTCGCATCGCCCAGTTCACAGAAGGAAAAGGTGTGGCACCAGTAACGCTCATCAGGAATGCCGTCTGCTGACATTGAATAATTACGCATTAAAACGCCTAAATAAACTGTGTACAAATTATATCGCTGTTGAACTCAAGAGTTCCATGAACTCATATCAGCAGTGGGTGTGGGGGTGAATTTGTCGGCCATATGCAGTCGCCTTCATTAACACCGTTGGACCTGCGCTGGTCTGTCTGCGAAGTGCCCACATCACGGGATTCTAAAGTCAGTGAAGGCGTGCAATTGACGTGATGAGTGAAGGGAATTCCTCATAACTAAGACGAATTAAATACACCGAATGATGGCAAACGTTTGACAGGGTCGGGCGATATCCAGAGCCTTGTTCATGACCTCCTGCTGACGGGCTGCCCACGGATGCCCAGAACGGTAGCACACACCAACCTACGTCATCGCCGGCGATTACTACTTGAACACAAATGTTGTCGCTTCACGATATACATCTGGCGTACTTGCTACGATAAATTTCCTCCTAGAGCTAGGTAAGTAGCAGAGCTTATGGTACCTAATACCAACATAAACAGTAAACTAAAATTATCGCATACTTACTCCATATCCATCTTCGCTTCTTCAAGCTTTTCGCTTGGAGATCGTTGGTTGTTTATCGACGCTTGACGTTTGGAAATTGCCGCGTGCGCCAATTTGTGTTATCTGCTGCCCGGCTGACGGGATTTTCCGGCAGCAGCGACATCAGGTGGCAGCAGAGGTATAACGTCATGCACCGTACCCCTCCCCACATACCATTCCCCCCACTGGTCCACGCTGATTGATCAATACGTTTTGACAGCAGTAGGCAGAGGCAGTCAGTCCGTCAGCAAGCGTCGTGAACAAGGCTCGGTTATCGCGCGCTGTCTGTATATTTGCAACAGCAATATTTGTGTATGTATTTGTATGTATTTGTTGAGACCCATCCATAAGTGGCTATTCTGGGTTCCTTACATCTTCGCTACAACAATGCAATATTACAACAAATACAGCATTCAAGTGACACCTACAAATGACATTCCATGACTCAAAGAACGCTGGGGCAGTTTTCACCGTCGCAACGTAACAATAGCACGTTTGAAAGTCGCAAATGAGACACTACTAGTAACATTTTTCGCCAGTCTGTTCCATGCCACAGCCGCGCGGTGGCGGAACGACCTCCGGGTCTGTTCCAGACGATACCGAGACAGGTGAAGCTGACCGGCATCGGACGCACGGGTGTCGCGCTGAGACACCGCAGACCTGAGGACAAACATATCACGCACCGCTGGAGGGCCGATCTCTCAAAGTGCTGCGCCTTGAAAACCTTCACCATGTATCGCTCCTCAACCAGCTGCTCCAGCCTGTGCCATCCTAGAGCCCGGAGTGCTGGACTGATCCTGTCGCCCCCCCCCCCCCTCATACCTGTCACGACCCTTGCGGCGAAGTTGATGACTTTTTGGATCCGAGACAGTTGAGTTTTAGTAGCGCCTCCCCACGCCGAAAGACAGTAAAGAATATGAGGGAAGACGTGTGTTTGGATGAGAAGTTTTAGAGTTTCCTGGGTGAAGTGATGCCGAAAGCGATAAAGGGAGATCAGGATAGTGTTGCATTTGTTGACGACCTGGCTAATGTGAACTTCCCAAGACAGTATGGAGTCAACTACTACGCCGAGTAGCCGGACCGAGCGGGACGGGGACATGGTCGAGTTGTCAATGGTCAAATGGAAGTCTTGGGTCTTCTTGATGTTAGGCCTGGTATCAATAATGATCAAATCAGTTTGTGTCGGGTTCATTTTTAGCGAGTTCGATTTGAACCAACTCTCCATGGTAGCCAAAGTGGTCTGGATGCGGGTCTGGAGAGCGATTAAGTTTTGGTGGTCTGGTTTCGCTCGATCCAACAGTTGGGTGTCATCGGTGTAGCCAATGACCTTGCATGACAGGTGGCAGGGCAAGTCATTGACCAGAATGCTGAACAGGATCGGTCCGGCAATAGATCCTTGTGGTACACCATGCGTGACGGGCAGAGGTGTCGCACTACCGCCTCTCACCACCTGGCTCCGTCCGCTCAGGTAGCTGGCGAACCACGAGGGATCGATTCCATACCATCACAACTTGGTGAGGAGGCCACCGTGATCAACGCTATCGAAGGCCTTACTAAGATCAGCTGTAGTTATGGAACAAATTTCGCCTTCATCTATGGCTTGAGAAGCCCAGTCGACAGCGTCGAGCACGGCGTCCTCTGTGGAATGACAACGGCGGTAAGCGTACTGTTGGCTATATAGAACGTTGTTTTGCGCCAGATAGCTAGAAAGCTGATCACAAACCACTTTTTCTGCGACTTTAGACAGGTGAGAAAGCAAAGAAATCGGCCGGAAGTTAGACGGGGTGGTTGCGTCGCCAGATTTAAAGATGGGCACAACGGTGGCTACCTTCCACGCCTCTGGGAAGACACAGGTCACAATCGAGGTGTTCACAATACGGAGCAGGTGAGGCGCGAGAACAGGCAGGCATCGCTTAACTGCACTGAGCGACACGCCGTCTAAGCCTACAGCGCCCGAGGGGTTCATGGCGGAGATGGCGCGGCCCAGCTCTGGCAGGGTGATCGGGCGTGGTTTGAAGGCTCCAGCTACGACGTCAGGTGGTCTCGGGTGTAGCTGACCGGCTGTTACGTCGCCTCTGAGCACGGTGGCGATGTTTGATCCCACCGTGGAGAAGAAGGCGTTAAAGTTGTCCGCCAGGTCCCGCTGTTTGTTTGCGTCAGAGGGCGGCGGTGCCTTGGCTGAGGAAGCTGGCGTCATATAGTGTCGCTTAACCCTATTTGTAACAGGCTCCTGGCTACCCCTATTTGTAACAGGGGGCGGATCCCCCCCCCCCCCCGGAGATCTCGAAATCTGCCCGTCCGATTTTCAAAAATGAAACGGTGTTTGGTTCCCCTTAACACGATCTACATTTATAAATAATAATTAAAAAATCTACATTTTGGATAGGGGAGCAACAGGGGGGCAAAAACTACAAATTTTAGTTGTATTTTTGATCCAACATAGCTTTCATGTTTATCGACCGATTTTAACACAACTAATAGGAATCGATAGAGATTGAATTGGAAATTGATATATGACGGTGGCTTTTGAAAATTCAAAAATCGTAGGCGTGTGCAGGTCACTCAATATGGGGGTGCAGTAAATGCGTAATAAAACATTTTTATGTTGTTTTTTTTTATAAATGAAATGGTATGTGATTGTGACATTAGACAAAACAGTTATAAATCATATTTTTGCCATAGGCGGTACCAGGTTAGTGAAAAAGGGAGGTCAAATTGGAAAAAAAAATATTAACCGCAGACAAGTTGCTACCCAACACTATAAATATGTTACTGATCGTAGATAGTTCCTGTTTGCATGTCGTACTTCATCATAGGCGTATCCAGGATCCAAACTGGGGCGGCGTAAGACCTTTTGATAGGTATATTATCCGCTATTATGATACTAACTAGTCAACAGTGACTATTTCACTTACAACTTCAATTACGCCTATTATCTTATAATCATTCGTAGAGTAGCCTGTGGTGCGTGTTTCATCCGAAACCTGCAGTATGTTATGTCATTGTACGCCCATGCCTCTTAGTTTCCTTGCAATAATATGACCCCCTTTCTTCCATTCCTGAGCGCGCCTCTGCAAAAAATGACTGTATTCCTTTTGCTGGCCTCATATGTGCATATATCATTATAAACTAACCGTCTATTGCGCCGTTATCGCTGGCATATCGTCATCACCAAGACAGTCACCCCCCTTTTCATGTGCCTGAACACGCCCCTGAAACTCTATAAGTAATAAATTATGCAAATAATGGAAGCAGAAACTATCTTTTACATCTTGATAGCTATAAATGCCCCTTACATCGCTCTATTGGCTTCCCGCCAAGCATTGAATACTTCCCTGACCCCCCCCCCTTTTTTAAGCCCCTGAAACCGCCTCTGCCATGCAATTTTTATGATATTTGATTAACATCAACTAATTTGCACTTGTTGCAATCACCGTAAACCGATGTAACTCCTTCATACTTGTGGCAGTTAGGAAGAAACCGTGAAGATCGCATTTCCGTATTATCGCAAAATGTCGCCTCCGAACCCACCAAAAACTGTGCCCTGGCACCGCCTCTGTTCAGGTTAAGAACTCAAAATTTTGACTCCAAATGCGGTATTCAATTCTCTGAAAAGTCCCAAAATTGCATGGGCCTGTTCCCAGCCGTTCTATCTGCGAAAGAGATATCTGCGAAAAACATGAGGGGGGTAGAATCCGCCCCCCCCCCCCCCCCCCCCCCCTCATGTTACAAATAGGGTTAAGCTGCCGCCAGACAGCGCGCCTATCGGTTTCGAGCAGCTGCTGTGCGAGGTAGTCGCGCCGCACCTGGGTCAGCAGGCCCTTGACGTGATTTCGCAGGTGGCGATACTCGTATGCAGCTTCGGGCGTGCGCAGAGCCCTCCAGATGGCGCGCGCGCGCGGCGTCCCACTCCGCCATCACTTCCCGCAGTGGTTGATTGTCCGTCAGCCACGGGAATTCAGTATGACGGACTCGCCGGCTACGGACGGGGCAGTGACGGTCGAGCACCTCGGTCCAGATCGTCATGTAGTCGACGACCATTCGGTTTACGTCATTGCTAGAGTGCAGGCTGTCACAGTCGGCGAGGAGGAAGTCCAGACAGATGGCGTCCCAATCGGCGGTGCGCCAGCTTCTGGTGGGCCGGTAGATGGCGCGCTTGCGCCGCCTGCCGATGGGCGTCTCCGCTATCACAGGCTGGTGATCACTGATGCATGTATTCAGGACGGTGGTGATTGGTGTAGGCTCAATGTTTGTGATCACATGGTCGAGGCCAGGGGCGCAGCCAGGGGGGGGGGGGGGGCAAGGGCTATTGCCCCCCCCCCCCCCTACGGGTCACAGGGGGCCCCGCCGAGATTGACCCAGGTACCATTTGCATTAGCTAAATGGCTTTCAAAAAGTCACAGAGGAGCCCTCAAACCAGGCAAGGGTCACTCTGGTGCATGTCAAGGGCCCTCAGAGACACTGAAGGGTTTTCGAAGCCGGCCTAGGGGGCTTCTTGGCCATGTCCAGGGGCCCAAAAAACTATCCAGGGGCCTCTCGAGCATGTCCAGGGGCCCCATTGAGCCCACTTAAGGGCGCAAAAACATGCCCAGGGACTTTTAGAGCATGCCCTTGGGCCCATTGAGTCCACTCACGGGCCCCCAAAACCGGCCTGGGGGCCTCTAGAGCATGTCCACTTGTCCAGGGGCCAATTGAGCCCACTTATAGCCTAACAAACCTGCCCAGTGGCCTCTCGAGCATGTCCATGGGCCCATTGAGTATGTTCAGGGTCCTCTCGAGCCTGGCCAGGGGCCCATTATAGTATGTTTTGGGGCCTCTTGCACCTGCCCAGGGGCCCATTATAGTTTTCCCAGAGGCACATCGAGTCTGTTCAGGGGGCCTCTTGAACCTGCCCAGGAGCTATTAGAGCCTGATCATGGGCTTCTCGGCTTGCCAAGGGGCATTGAGTCTGTTCAGGGCCCTCTCGAGCTTATCCAGAGGGCCATTGAGTATGTGAACGGGGCTCTGGAGCCTGCCCAGGGGTTGCTAGCCGTCGCCTGGAGCGCCTGCTATAGCTGGAGTACCTGCTAGCCGTGGTCGGCGCAGTCATAATGAGCGGTAATGTGCTGTACTCTGACCCACCTGGTGCAATGTTTTCTTGGGTTTAAAAATGGTAATTTGATAAGTCTGATGCGTTTTTGAATTCGGGGTGGTAGTACAAAACAATTTAACAATTGTCCTCTCAGGAGAGTGTGTGCTGCAATATTTGTCAGCCAGGGGCGTCGCCGACGGGAGGGTCGGGGGGAGAGGTCTGGGCAAACTCCCCCACTTTTAGAAGAGGGGGGGGTCGATACTCCCCCGCCCAACCTTTTGCGGGAAAAATGAACAATTTATCGTAAAAATTGCCTTTGCAATACAGTCAAAATCCAGCTATCTAGTGTCAAAAACGGGAAAATTTCGCGCCGCTTCGCGGCATGACATAAGTTTCGCAATTGTTTATACAAATTTGGAAAATGGGGGAAATAATTTCCTTAAGTGTCTGGCAGAGGCTCTCCTTGGCGGGAATTGCTGGCCCCAGTGCCCATTCCCTTCATAAAATATTCACTTTTAAGTTTCAAGCAGGCTACATGTTTAGCTAGTTTGCCGAGTTCCGAAAAAGGCGACGCGAACGCAACGACGAGGAGATCGGCACCCGGAAGCTGCTCCAGCGGTGCACAATTTGCCGGACCGAAGAGCTAATAATGGAAACAGGCCAGGACCATCTCATCAAGCCATCTCACCTCACGGTCTGGTTCCAATCATAATATTTCGTTTTCCAGGACGTAAAATTAACATTTTCACGCCGCTTCGCGGCGTCACATCGGTCGTCATCGTCATAACGAAGCCATAGTCATCATCATCGGTTCGTCGTAACGCTGAATTGAATGAATATCATTTTTAGCTTATTATCCGAGCTACAATGCCCACCGCCTATATTTCTGGGTTTTATCAGGCAAAACCGTAAAACTTTCGCGCCGCTTCGCGGCGCTAGCTAACAAGTGCATGCCTACCTACTATAGCGTGAAAATCCACATAATAAATGTTGCAAAGGCTTAAATACACGTATCAAAATGGGGGTACATTTTTCGTCATTTCAGCCGCCCCCACACTCAAAAGCCGACCCCCACCTGTTGTCAGCTAAGATATGTTTTCTCTCCTGTACGTAACAATACAAATTAGTAATACGCTCAGTACAATGCCTACTGAGGGTCCTAGTCCAATCCAGCTCATCAAAAGTAGACGAAGAAACATTGTTAAAAAGGGGGCCTCACAAAATAAAGTGGCCGAAATCGGTAGAGTTTTCATATCCAGGGGTATTTTTTGGGGTGGGGGCCTCTCCCAGGGGCTTGACCCCCTTTCTGAAGGTCTGGCTGCGCCCCTGGTCGAGGCACGTGGGGGTGGGATGGAGGTGGGTGGCTTCCTGCACCAGCTGGGCCATGCTGAGTTCGGCTAGAGCGGTGTGGTAGTGGCGGGTGGCGGCTGAGGTGGTGTTCAGCACGTTCATGTTGATGTCGCCGAGGAGAAGCAAATATATCATTGAATCATATAATAATATCATAATAATATCATATAATAACACCATTGCACATATGTTCTGTTCACATTATCACATCGATGAATCAACAATCGATAAAGCACTTGTAAAGCGAGGGAATTGCTTATCCAGCCTCACCTTACGTCGGGTCATGTTTCTGGGTGCAATCAAATTCATCTTTATGTCGGATACTACAGTCAACAATCACGCATCAATCCAATTAAAAATAGGTTTCCCTATATGTTTATATGTTAAACAAATAATATTTACCATAGTGTATCGATAATTATATCACAACCGACTGAACTCCATCATCGCATTGTCTGTAAATTAGTGCGAGCACATCAAGGCAATGTCAACTTCCATCCCCTCCGTACGATGCTGACTTTATAGATTGGTATGATGGATAAAACGCTGATCTTCACATCAATACTGATGCCAATGATTACACTCCAATACGCCTACATCATGCATCACGCTACACACACTGTGGGTACTGCTCGCCACATCACTGCTTGGTGACGTGCTTCAGGAAGAACTCGACCTGCTTGGGGTTCCGCAGGACGCGGGGCTGCTTAAACTGGCCCATGAACGCCGTGGTCGTGTCAAACTGGAACTGTCTGAACGCTTTGAACGTGCCGTGTTTGAGTGTCATCACCTGCATGGCAAGGTCAGAGGTCAGAGGTCAGAGGTGTCAGGTGAGAGAGGTGACTGTCATCACCTGCAGAGAGGTCAGAGGTCAGAGGTCAGAGGTCAGAGGTGGCAGGTGAGAGAGGTGACTGCCATCACCTACATGCCGAGGTCAGAGGTCAGAGGTCAGAGGTCAGAGGTGGCAGGTGAGAGAGGTGACCGTCATCACCTGCAGGGAGGTCAGAGGTCAGAGGTCAGAGGTCAGAGGTCAGAGGTCAGAGGTGGCAGGTGAGAGAGGTGACTGCCATCACCTACATGCCGAGGTCAGAGGTCAGAGGTCAGAGGTGTCATGTGAGAGAGGTGACTGTCATCACCTGCAGGGAGGTCAGAGCAGACTTGTAACGACTCAATTTTTTTAGTCGACTCAAGTCTGACTCAACAGCCGAAGAACTGACTCGACTCTTGACTCCAGTGCTGTTTCAAAAAAGTAATCGACTGAACTCTTGACTCAAGTGCTGTTTTATTAAATTGAATCGACTCGACTCTTGACTCAAGTGCTGTTTTAAAAAAAAATAGAATCAACTCGACTCAAAGATATATTTAAGTCGACTCAATTTGACTCAATCATCACAAGTTGAATTAAATTATGTTGACCGGGGGGGGGGAGGAAGGGTCGGGTCGTCAGCAGAATCGCATTTTATCTAGTGTAAAACTCAAATTTGTTTGAGTCGACTCAAGTTTGACTCAAAAGCCGAAGAACTGACTCGACTCTTGACTCAAGTGCTGTTTCAAACAAATTGAATCAACTCGGCTCTTAACTCAAGTGCTATTTTTTGTATTGAATCGACTCGTTTCTTGACTCAAGTGCTGTTTATATAAAAAAAATGAATGGACTCGACTCATGACTCATCCAAAAATGTTCGACTCATGAGTTGATTCATGACTCAACTCTGAGTTGTTTACAAGTCTGGGTCAGAGGTCAGATGTCAGAGCACCTTCTCAGGACGACTGGGTAAACCTAAAGGTAGGTTTGTAAATGGTCGAGCGTCGTCTTAGGTGGGAAACAAGAGGACACACACTATTCAGAATTGAAAGTCGCATAAGATTAGCATTCCCTAAAAAAGCGTTATTGCTGTCTGACTAAGAGCCGTTGAGACAGCCGTCTCTCTCAGCTGACACCATGCACACACAAGATCTGCGGATAGACGGTACCTTCATGGGCGCAATGGAGTCCTTCACTCGGAACGATTTGTAGACATAGTGCTGCTCACAGAGGAGCTCATCGATCTGAAAAGAGAAACAGATAGTTCGCCTGCTCTAAGCATGTTATTATACTAGTTTAATACAACACATCATTATCTACAAAAACTCTCCAGCATGACTTCCAGCTCGTGAACCAGATGCCAAGCCATATCGTCCTTTGTGACAATTGACAAATTCAAATATTGACCAGGACCGTGGGAGTCCAATGTCCGCCCGTCCCTGCTGACGTCACCATCTCACCATGTCGGTCTGTTTCTGTGTGACGTCACCAGTCTCCAGCTCGAGGAAGACCAGGTAGTATGGTGCACCGGGCCGGGGACTGACGTCCAGCACGCTCTCGGCACTGGTGAAGTCTCGGAGTGCGACCCCGGTCCAGCGGCCGACGGCCGCCTGCAGCGCGTTGATGAATGCCTCCTCCGACAGCTTCTCCATGTGAACGTTCAGCAGCTGACCCGCTCTGCAGATACACGCATATGCACAGATACACACAGATTCGCAGATACACAGATACACAGATACACAGATGCACAGATACACAGATATACAGATATACAGATACACAGATACACAGATACACAGATACACAGATACACAGATGCACAGATACACGCAGATACACAGATACACAGATATATAGATATACAGATACACAGATACACAGATATACAGATACACAGATGCACAGATACACAGATATACAGATACACAGATATACAGATACACAGATACACACAGATGCACAGATACACAGATACACAGATACACAGATGCACAGATACACAGATACACATATACACAGATACACAGATACACAGATACACAGATGCACAGATACACAGATATACAGATATACAGATACACAGATACACAGATACACAGCTATACTGATACACATATACGCAGATACACATATACACAGATACACAGATATACATATACACAGATACACAGATACACAGCTATACTGATACACAGATACGCAGATACACATATACACAGATACACAGATTCACATATACATATACACATATACACATAAACGCAGATACACAGATGCACAGATACAGATGCACAGATACAGATGCACAAATACAGATGCACAGATACAGATGCATATATACAGATGCACAGATACAGATACACATATACACACATGCACATATATACCGATACACAGATACACAGATGCACATATACAGATACACAAATACTTATATGCACATATATGCAGATACACAGATACACAGATGCACATATACTGATACACAGATATACAGATACACAGATACACATATGAACATATATACAGATACACAGATACACATATGCACATTTAAAGATACAAAGATATACAGATACACAGATGCACATATACAGATACACAGATGCACATATACAGATACACAGATGCACAGATACAGATGCACAGATACAGATGCACAGATACAGATGCACAGATACAGGCGCACAGATACAGATGCACATATACAGATACACAGATAGACATATGAACATATCTACAGATACACAGATATACAGATATACAGATACAGATACATAGATATACAGATGCTCTGACAGCTTCTACTGGTCAACTTATAGTAGCTGATCCGCACTGGAGATTCAGCGATACACGGATACATATAAAGGAATACCTTACACATAGGCATACACATATAGATACACATAGATACACACAGATATACAGATACACAGGTACACATATAGACATATACACAGATACACAGATACACATATAAAGTTTATAAAATTGCTGACAACATTAAAAACGCAACGGCCTGGGTATATAATATGCATTTGTCCAGGTAGATGTGACTAACCTGAATTGGAAGTCTATGCACGGGGCCTGGTGATAGAAATCTACCACCTTGATGACGTCACCCTGTTTGTAGCGGTAGAACCCGGAGCAGTTGGTGATGACCGGCTCGTAGAGCTCTCCGATCTGTAAATACATGCAGGACGCGTAGGTATATGAGCCTCACCTTAGACGTCTCGTTATCATCTTCCCATTGGGATGTCTCGTCTGTTTTGTGGGGTGATATATGTACGCGCATTGTTATCCCGCCAGCCGCTGCCGGACTTCCTGGACACCTTCGTGCCGCTGGGGCTTTGTGATGTCACTCTGAGCCAACCTGGCATGGGATTGACACCAATTTTGACCCACTTATGGCCGAGGAATGCATTTAAAAGTACCCAAAGTTTCAAATTGCCATCACAGCGCATTTTTGTCATGTCCCCGAAAAATCCAAGGGCGTTGCTGCGAGAGAAAAAAAGCAACACCTCACGGGTTATACATAGAAGCATCTCTGAAAAAAATATAATTTCGGCTGTTGACACCCTTCATATAATGTCCCACACAGTTCATCCCAGTCATCTCGAAGCAAAATCCTTTCCTGCACTATCGGGAGTCACCTTGACTTCAGTAGCGAGCAGCGGCTCGGCTCCCTCCAACGGCGTCCCGGCGTCATCCACTGGGAGGAACTCCACCATTGACATGGAGGGCACCACGATGTAGGCCGGATCCTCGCCGGCCTCACGGATGTTCACCCCGAAGAACGCCTCAGATGAGCCGTACACCGCTGTAACATAGGCGGACATAGACGCGAGATAAAACACGTACACCTCTGGAACGCACGGCGGAAACACAGACGTTCGATGCAGCGTAAATCACTACAACAAACTTCGAAAAACTGAGCTGAAGTAAGCACAGCGGGCATCAGACGGCAGGTGTCGCTCCGTCCGGCCGAGAGCGCACATCGAGCGGAGTCTCGAGAGGGACGGTCGGTGTGTTGTTATATGGCCTTGGTCGGTGTCGACAATATTCCACTATGTCGTCTGACGGCACAGGCTCGGCGTCGGTTCCCGGCGGGCTGGGACATCACGTAGGCGGGAGTTTGTGCGGTCGCATGTGCACGTGGGACTTAACGATGCCCACAGAGGCATATTTGTATTGTGACGTTCAGCCATGTACGCCAAATTCGCCCATCAACAGTTGATCATCTGATCAGCGTCTATACCATATGACGATGGCCGTCACTGCTCACCTGAGAGCAGTTTCAGATGACCGAGGTACCGGATACACTTCTTCTTGTAGAGCGCCATCGATGTCCCCGAGCTGAGGGCGCAGACGATCTCCAAATTCGGGAAGATCCTCGGCAAGATCGCGTCAAATCCTGAAAGACAGTGGGTCGTCTTATCATGAGATGGTCAAATATGGGCAATTCCAGGACAAATCACCAAGGTAAGGGTGAAAATGTATACCACACCCCCTCCGATTTCGCCTCAAAGTGGTGTGTGGGGTTATTCTGGGCGCTGATTTCGTTTCTTGAATTTGTATGGTCGTCAGGTTACGAGGTCACAAGATACAGGTCAGCGAAAATCCAGGTCAAGGTCAAACATTCAACTACGTTTGTAATTGTATCTCCAAGATAAGAATACATATCAGGGCAAAACTATATATAATTAGAGAGAGAAAGAAACAAAGAATATGATGGCGTAAAAAGTTACCCCCTAAAGTCAAAATTTGACAATTTGACCTAATCAACTTTAAGTCAGGTCAAGGTCAAACCATGTTTGCCTGCTTCGATTTTTGTTTTAATTTTCACAAAAATATGTTCCTTCAGTTGGTAACATGCATGCCAAATTTTGCGGTACAACTGAAACTCCTTGGTGGTCAACAGGGGTCTTAACCCTATTATTGTCGGGCTAAACAAAATACGAATCTGTAGTGGGGGGCCTATTCGGTCCCCCTTCGTATATCGGAAACCGCTTGACCGATTCTCTCCGAGAAAGCGGCATTCGATTCCTTGGAGCATGTACGACATTCCTATATTCATAAATATACAAAATTTTGGTCATGGGCGGATTCAGGTAGCAAAACAATGGGGGAAAATGTGCATTTTTAGATGCCTGCCCTGGGACGTTGTTCGAACGCAATGTTTTCATGTTGTTGGATTTCGCCACCTAATTGTATGCTCTAACATATACTCCATTTTAAAGTTTGGGGAAATTAACCCAATCGCGTCCTCAGGCAATTTCAAAGGGGAGTATCTAAAGATGCCACTATAATATGTTTTGCCGCTTTGATTTTTGTTTTAGATGCTTATAATGATGTGTACATGCAAGATAATGTAAATGATGGTATATTTGTATTTGTGCAGTGGCGTGCTCAGGAGGGGAAGGGGAGGGGAATTGAGCTTTGTCTTTTGTTATTTTTATATTTGCTTATTTAAATATTTTGCTATGTAGTGTCACGCAATGGATTCACAATTCCCCTAATTGCATACCTGTGACCACCTATGCCCCAAAATACAATTGCGATCCATGCAAATGATATTGCATGAAATTACCCACTGCAAAATAACGTTCAGGGGCACTAAACACATTGTGTGTGAACGGAGTCGGACACAGGCCCCCAAATGTGTGTGTGAACGGACACAGGCCCCCAAAATCCGTCCCTGGGGACGCCCTTGGGAAACCCAAAAATATGAAACGTGTGCAAGGCATTGCTAAAGCAGATCACCAAGTTTCAAGTTCATATCTTTTGCTATGTAGTTACACGTCGTGGGTCCACAACTCCCCGTAATTTCATCCCTGGAGCCGCCCATAACATTGAGCCATGCGCTTACGTCCCACCCCTGGAACTGCCTGTCACAAAATACAATTGTGATCCATGCAGATGATATTACACGAGATAGTCCAACGCGAAATAATGTTTTGAGTTACTAAACACAATGTGTGTGTACACATGCCCCCAAAAACCCGTTCCTGGAGTCGCCTGTGGGCAGTCCAAAATCATAATTTAAAAAATAGCACAAGGTCTGCAAAGAACAGATAAGAAGATTCACTTAGTTAGAAATTATTATCTTTCAGATTTCAAACACCAGTGACACAATAATCCTCCCAAAATACGTCCCTGAAGGCGCACATGTGCTATCCCAAAAATTGGGAAAATGTTGTTTAACTTGTCTACAAAAAGCAGTAAGGAAATGTGTGAAAGTCGTATGTTCGTATCTACAACGGTTAGAGAATGGAAACTGATTCTCCTTGAAAGCCGAGTCACGCTGAAAACCAAAACATGACAAAAACCACGCCTGGAGCTGGCCCTGGTATGCTGCAAATTTTGAGGGAAAAAATACATTTTTGGCACAGCTATTCGGGCATTAATTACCCACATTGTGTGAAATTCTTCACCTCGAGTCATCTCGAGTCAGGTCACCAGGCCAGGTCACGTGACGTGACCCCACCTCCAAAACAGTTTGCCGTCGTATCACAACCACAGTTTCTGGCCGATTGGTTACAAACTTACAGGATTGCATAAGGCCATAGGTACCTACAAATTGTTGATCTCGGATTTTGGATATATGTGACCTAAGAGGTCGGGTCAATTTCGTTACCTCCCCATTATACGTCAATGGGAAATATTAAAATGCTTTCTATTCCGAGAAAACGTATGATATCAGTCCAATTCCTTCTGGATCATGTTATCATAGGTCATTCTTGATGATACAGGTGCAATTTTTGTTCAGTGACCACTACAGGGTCAGAGGAGGTCATCCGGGGTCACCAACACCTTTGTTGTCAATACCTCTCGACAGAATGAAGATAGAGAAGTGAAGTCGGTACCAGTGTGCTTATCTCGTCGAGACTCGTCTCCCAATATGCAGCATGACCTACTTGGATCACCACTTGACCTAGACCTGAGGTCAAATTTTAAGTTGACCTGACCTGGTCAACAGTAATATGATTCGAATCGCTTTGATAAACACGATGACATCAACAGTATTGCCTTATCTTTATTAGATAAAAATCTATTTGCAAAAACCTGTTTTGCGCCAAACAGTTCCCTTTTGACCTTTGATGACCTCTGGAGCCTACACTATTGACCTGAGATAAAATTTGAAAACGGCAAGAACCATTTGATTTTTCAGAGCTTTTGATTGCGTTTTTCCGTTTGTTCTTAGCTATCATAGTTCCGGAGATATTTGGGGGTGTTTGAAGCGAAATCCTAAAACTGGAATATCTAACCTTTGATGACCCCTGGTGACCTCAATATTGACCTGAGCCAAAACATAACCAAAATAGTATTTTTGACGAGCTTCCGAACGTCTTATTCGGTTTTTGTCTACGTCCCATAGGAGCCGAGTTCAAAGGGGCGTCTAAAGCCCCCCCCCCCCCCCCTCCCCCGGCACGGTGAAGGTGGCGCCGAGCACCGGCACGGTGCGGGTTAATGTCATAAGTATATTCAATAGGACAGGTTCTTTCAAATGATGCCCATATTGCTTGCATTTGGAGAAAACCGAAATTCGTAAACTCGCTGGGCAAATGAGATCATGACATATGACCCCTGTTGACCCCCAAGGAGCTTCAGTTGCCACGCGAAATTTTGCATGCATGTTAGCAATTGAATGAGCAAACTTTTGTGTAAATTTTAAAAAAATAGAAGCGGCAAACATGGTTTGACCTTGACCTGACTTAACACGCGCCCTGGAGGGCCTCTGATAATTACACGCCCTGGAGGGGGGACGGATTTCGCCCCCCCCCCCCCCTATGATCTCGAAAACTACACAACGTAGCGAGAAGCGGAAAACGGCGTTAGATAGCTCGAAGCAATCTCATTCGAAAGTATATCGGTCTTTTTTAGGTCAGGTCAAAATTGAGGTTACCAGAGGTCATCAAAGGTCAGATTTTCCAGTTTTAGGACTTTGCTTCGAACACCCCCAAATATCTGTGGAACTATGATAGCTAGCAGACAACAGAAAAAAAAACAATCGAAAGCTCTTGAGAAATGCAATCGACATAGGTGGCCTCAGATTTGAGCTCAGGTCAATAGTTTAGGCTCCAGAGGCCATCAAATGTCAAAAAGGTTATTTTTTGGCAAAACTGTTTTTCGCAAATTACTTTTTACCTAATAAAGAAAGGGCAGTAATTTTGACGGCATCGTTTTTGTCTCGTCAATTTGCTTCTACTCATATTTATGTTAACCAGGTCAGGTCAATATATAAATGTGACCTCAGGCCAAGGTCAAGTGGTGACCCGAGTAGATCATGCTGGATATTGGGAGACGTGTATCGATGATACAAATACATTGGTACCAGTTCCACTTCTCTATCTTTATTATGTCGAGAGTTATTGACAAAAGGGTGTTGGTGACCTCAGATGGCATAGGCTTACCCTGTAGGGGTCAATGAACGAAAAACACAAATTTTCAGGTAGGGGGCTCTGTGGGCAACTCTGTTTTGGGGAAAATGTAATGACCCTAGGTCAATATCTAGAAGGTCAAATGAGATCAAATATGCTACATTTTGTTTGTTATGCGCTCCTTGGCTTGACTTTGTTATGGAACGCAGTGATTGCGTGTATATGTTACAGTACGTTTGCGAAATCCGTATAGTTGCAAACAAACTAGTATAGTTGCAAACGTCCTGGTGGGTCAGTATAGTTGCATACGTACTAGTATAGTTGCGAACGTCCTAGGATGGATGCAACTGTCCTGACCGGTCAGGATAGTTGCATACATGCTGGGCTGTCCAGTACGTTTGCAACAATACTAGTACAGTTGCAAATGTACTGAAAGATTGGGCACGGCTGATTTCACCATTTTCGGCCATTCACGGCCATTTTCACCATTTCCAATTCATGCCGTTTTCAATTATTCGCGATTTTGTAAAGTTTGGTTCCAAAAACTCGTTTATTTTTATATTGTCCAAAAGTTACAGGGGAGCTTCATTGTCCACTGTCCATCTCTATCCAATGCGCGTGCTAAACAGCGCTTGTTAGGAAGTTTGGGGGAGCGTCTGTCACCCACGTAGCTAACGGGGGGGGGGGGGGGGTAAGCAAAGGGCCATGACCCCCTGAGAGACGCAGCTTAGGTATACTATATCTATAGCGATTTTGCGAAAGATTTGCGACTTTGCGAGTTATTTGTACCAAATCTAACAGTTGACCCACCCACCCCTGACAGAAATCCTGGCTACGTACGCGGCGTCTGGCTGCGGTTCGCGGCCACGCTGCGACAAATAGCGTGGCCCCGAGCTGTCACGTGACCGAAGGTAACACGGGACATGGTCACATGGTGTTGCTCAGTCGAGAGTTGGTTTTCGGAGCGTTCGGCAGTCTGTCTTTCCGTGAGACGCGCTTTCGATTTCCCCTTCCATATGCCCCGTGATATTTGTGATGAAGCTGGACGAGTGGCTTCAAAGCACACGGGGCAAGAATTGCCGCGTCGTTTCCGATGCAGAGCACGATCAGATCATAGACTTTCTTACGAAGCTGGCAGATGGCTCTGAACCTGGATCTCTTTATTGCAACCAGAGGTGGCTGAATAACATGGCCATAATCTTCTACAATGGCTTCACTTTTGGACAATATAAAAATAAACGATTTTTTGGAACCAAACTTGACAAAATCGTGAATAATTGAAAACAGCATGCATTGGTAATGGTGAAAATGGCAGTATTGGTAAGGGCAACTTCCTCCCCCCCCCCCTTGTACCACCACCACTGTTGCCTAGTAACGTGATCACTGATCATGACATTATATAATCATGAACCATATTGCACCCCAAGACAAGCATTGTTTGAAAATCGCCAAAAATAATCGTTTTCACCAATCAGCCGTGCCCAATCTTTCAGTACAGTTGCAACTGTACTAGTATTGTTGCAAATGTACTGGACAGCCCAGTATGTATGCAACTATCCTGACCGGTCAGGGCAGTTGCATCCATCCTAGAACGTTCACAACTATACTATTACGTATGCAACTATTCTGACCCACCAGGACGTTTGCTGCTTGCTGCTAACAAATACTAGTTTGTTTGCAACTATACGGATTTTGGTCGAGGCGTCGGTTTTCCCCCTTGCGCTCTTGAGGGAGGGGGGGGGGGGCGGTCGCTCTCGAGGGGCGGTCACCCTCTGGCACGGTCGCTCTTTGGCGCGGTAGGAGGAAAACCCCGCCGTTTCCGGCACACTATCTGGCATCGCGTCAGATAGCAATCAGCTCGTTATCTAAGCGCCTCAGGCGAGGACAGGATCAGATGACAACCGATTAGCAGTCGTCGAGGTGGGAATGGACCTGACTTGTCTACGATTCAACTCTGATTGAGTCGCGACTCATGAATCCAGCAGTTTTTGCGGCTCAAACTGATTGAGTCGCTAACATTTTTTAAGGATTTGGCTTTGAGTCGTGATTGAATCGAAGAGTTCAGGTAGAAACCATGATTGAGTCGACAACAAATATTTAGAGAGCTGACTGAGTCGGGTTCGCGACTCAATTGCCTAAATGAAGCCTCCAAATTCCAAAACTTCAAGTTTTCAACCATGTAGGTAATATCCATCAACAATTTCACCATACATAAATAAAATACATAAAATGCAGCACTATCAACTCACTCAGTTATAAATTGCAAACGTAGTCATTAGTCATAGTTTGAGTTGTGATTGAGTTGTTATATGATTCAAAATGATTGAGTCGGGACTGATATGCCTGAGTCGGGACTGATATGGTCATTTTGAATCGATTGAGTCGAAAACTCTGACTCAAAGTCTTTGATTGAATCAAATGCAAAAAATGAAGGTCTCATTGAGTCGTGATTGAATCGTTCGAGAGAAACAAATTTGAGTCGTATACAAGTCTGGAATGGACTCAAGACCACAAAGTGTGAGTTCAGAAGGCATGAATCATTTGCATTTATGACAACCTTCCAGTTGACCTACTTCGGTTCCATTATCTAACCGCCTCAGGCGAGGACGAGATCAGATGAGTGATGACAACGAATTAGCAGTTGTCGAGGTATGAATGGACTCAGGACTACAAGCATGAGTTCATAAAGCATGAGTCATATGCATTTATTACAACCTTTCAGTTACCCTACTTCGGTTCCAATGACCTGTCATGAACTTGACCTGACTTGACCTTGCTGACCTAACATTACCTTGGAAACTATATAGCACAACAATATACATCAAACAAGTCGCAAGTATTGCCAAAGACACTTTCATTTGTCCGGTATACGGGAACCGCACAGGGCTGATTTGTGTGGTCTGGCGCTGAAAAAATTGTGTTTTACTTTGATGGCCTATAACTCAAAACATATTCTGCTGATTTGTATTTTTCTTACTTCAGACAACGCGCCGTTCATTTTTAGGCAGGTACCTAAAATATTATGCACATCGCCCGGTAAAATAAGGACATATTTACAACAAACAAAAAACAGGAGGGGTGGGCGGATTTCGCCCCCCCCCCCTCTCTCTCCAGGGCGCGTGTTAAAGGTCATCAGGTCAAATTGTCAAATTTTGACTTTAGGAGGTAACGTTTTAAGCCATCATATTCTTTGTTTCTTCCTCTCTCTAATGATATACAGTTTTGCCCTGATATGTATTTTTATCTTTGAGATATAATGGCAAACGTAGTTGGATGTTTGAGCTTTACCTGAATATTCGCTAACCTGTATCTTGTGACCCCGTAACCTGACGACAGTACAAATTAAAAAATCGAAATCAGCGCCCAGAATAACCCCATACACAATTTTACAGCGAAATATGAGAGGGTGTGGTTGCCATGCCTTGGTGATCTGTCCTGTATGAGAGGGTGTGGTTGCCATGCCTTGGTGATCTGTCCTGTATGAGAGGGTGTGGTTGCCATGCCTTGGTGATCTGTCCTGTATGAGAGGGTGTGGTTGTCATGCCTTGGTGATCTGTCCTGTATGAGAGGGTGTGGTTGCCATGCCTTGGTGATCTGTCCTGTATGAGAGGGTGTGGTTGCCATGCCTTGGTGATCTGTCCTGTATGAGAGGGTGTGGTTGCCATGCCTTGGTGATCTGTCCTGTATGAGAGGGTGTGGTTGCCATGCCTTGGTGATCTGTCCTGTATGAGAGGGTGTGGTTGCCATGCCTTGGTGATCTGTCCTGTATGAGAGGGTGTGGTTGCCATGCCTTGGTGATCTGTCCTGTATGAGAGGGTGTGGTTGTCATGCCTTGGTGATCTGTCCTGTATGAGAGGGTGTGGTTGTCATGCCTTGGTGATCTGTCCTGTATGAGAGGGTGTGGTTGCCATGCCTTGGTGATCTGTCCTGTATGAGAGGGTGTGGTTGCCATGCCTTTTTTTGTCTTTTTTTTCTATGCCGCCACCCATGAACAGGTGACCAGGAGTGTCCCCGCCCTCTATCCCAACGACGCACATCACCTTACGTGAACAGCAGAAAACAAAAGAGAAAATGTCGCGGCACTCCCAGCTATGAAATGGAATAATAAAATAAAAAAGCCAATGAAGAGAGGAGGGCGGTGGTGTGTTAGCTGTGGTAAAAAAAAGAAGGCAGAAAGTAGTCGCTGCTGAAATCAGCAAGCGACTGCCCCCCAACTACGCCCCCTGGGAATAGTACATTCTCACATACATAACCAAGTTAGTAAGGATCACAAGGGTTTGTCTCACTGTCTGCTGCCCCGATCTCGTTGGTATCAAGAAAGGTTTGCCAGACAGTGAGACAGGATACACTTTCATTCATACAAAGGATGGGCAAGGCAGGTCCTGGTCTAGGCAAGCAGAAGGTCTTTGCTGGAACCCGGTGAGTCCTCCCAGCTAAGCAAAGCTTGTTGCTGTTCGGTCTCACCCAGATTCCAGCGCCAGTTAGTCGGGGTGGCTTACGCGAATGATATCAAATGAATTATACTTCAAGAATGTATACAAGAAATACAGGTATTTATATTGGTCAAAACCAATATATATTTCCATCTCTGATTTATTGTGTAACTATATTTAACTATAACTTACTTGTGCTATACCTTACAATAGCTATATAATATAAGGCTAATTATTTAATTATATAACTAATAATTATAACCTATGAAGCTTGTGTAACTAAACTTTATTTGTTTTTAAGTTACAATGCTTCGAGGTATTTGATGACAATGTTTGATGTGTTATTATAAGTATTTGTTCAATGTGAGTATGCGATAGTATGAATGATGCACGCAGTGTTATTATGATACACACACACACACACACGCACACGCACACGCACACGCACACGCACACGCACGCGCACGCGCACGCGCACGCACACGCACACGCACACGCACACGCACACGCACACGCACACGCACACGCACACGCACACGCACACGCGCGCGCGCGCGCACACGCACACGCACACGCACACGCACACGCACACGCACACGCACACGCACGCACGCACGCACGCACGCACGCACACACACACACACACACACACACACACACACACACACACACACACACACACACACACACACACACACACACACACACACACACACACACACACACACACACACACACACACACACACACACACACACACACACACACACACACACACACACACACACACACACACACACACACACACACACACACACACACACACACACACACACACACACACACACACACACACACACACACACACACACACACACACACACACACACACACACACACACACACACACACACACACACACACACACACACACACACACACACACACACACACACACACACACACACACACACACACACACACACACACACACACACACACACACACACACACACACACACACACACACACACACACACACACACACACACACACACACACACACACACACACACACACACACACACACACACACACACACACACACACACACACACACACACACACACACACACACACACACACACACACACACACACACACACACACACACACACACACACACACACACACACACACACACACACACACACACACACACACACACACACACACACATATATATATATATATATATATATATATATATATACACATATACACATACATGTATATGTACACACACACATATGCATACATATACATACATACATACCACATATGTGCTTAGTCATGAATTCTATATGTTATGCTACAGAATGCAATCGTTGCTAAATGTAAGATTGCAGGAAGTGTTTTTTAGTGACTTGCTTAATGATATGTTTCGAGGAAGGAACATCACATATTAAAGGAAACAGGGGGGTTATGATATAATTCCATAGGCTATAATCCCTGCCATCCTATAGTTTGTGTTCTATAAAGTTTATATGAGAAAGGTTCAATTACATGTTGAATAGTTCTGGTATCGGTTTCTCGTTGCTCCTTTATATTGAAAAGTAGATCTAATCTTGTTGGCAATGTTCCTTGAATCTTTTTGTGGATTACAACAAGTATTTGTAGCTTGGCTATACTTGTACTTTCAGTAATTTGAGGTCTATGAATAGTGGACCAGCATGAGCAAGTCTATTGCTACTGGTTATAATTCGCACAGCTTTTTTTTGCAAAATTTCTATTCTGTTTATATATGTGGGAAAAGTATTACCCCAGACAATGCAACAGTAATTTATATATGGCAATATAAGAGAGTTGTAGAGCAAAAGTAATGGTTTCCGCCCAAGTACGAACTTAGAGCGGTAGATAATCCCTATGTTTCGGCCAATGATGCTTGCAAGGTGATTTATATGATAGCGCCAAGAGAGTTTGTTGTCTATGTATACACCAAGATATTTAACTACATCAACAAATTTGATATTCTTACCATTTATAACAACATCCACATTTGTGATTTTACTTGAGTTGCTATAGAGTTGGCAAAAAGTGTTATCAGTATTCAAGGAGAGCTTATTCATGTTTAACCACTTACTTATTTTGGGGGAGCTCTTCATTAATTATTGATTGTAAGTGTGTTGCATTGTTGCTTTCAAGTCTTGGTGATCTGTCCTGTATGAGAGGGTGTGGTTGCCATGTCTTGGTGATCTGTCCTGTATGAGAGGGTGTGGTTGCCATGCCTTGGTGATCTGTCCTGTATGAGAGGGTGTGGTTGTCAAGTCTTGGTGATCTGTCCTGTATGAGAGGGTGTGGTTGCCATGCCTTGGTGATCTGTCCTGTATGAGAGGGTGTGGTTGTCAAGTCTTGGTGATCTGTCCTGTATGAGAGGGTGTGGTTGCCATGCCTTGGTGATCTGTCCTGTATGAGAGGGTGTGGTTGCCATGCCTTGGTGATCTGTCCTGTATGAGAGGGTGTGGTTGCCATGTCTTGGTGATCTGTCCTGTATGAGAGGGTGTGGTTGCCATGCCTTGGTGATATGTCCTGTATGAGAGGGTGTGGTTGCCATGTCTTGGTGATCTGTCCTGTATGAGAGGGTGTGGTTGCCATGCCTTGGTGATCTGTCCTGTATGAGAGGGTGTGGTTGCCATGGTGATCTGTCCTGTAATTGCCTATTAAGTCAATCAGCGTCCATAGTGAAGTGACAATGGTAACCAAGTACCTAATACGTGACATAAATGGATCATTTTTGACAGTGTGAAAGTGGTTTAAGCGAATAAGTGATTTTTTATTTATTATAGATCGAATGCTTGCAATGTTTAATATGAGACTCGTTAACGATTATGTTTCAATGTATTTTACACTGAAGTAGAGCTTAGCGATGTAATTCAAAACATCTCTAATTTAAAAGATCCAAACCTCTCCACCTCCCTACGCACGTACCTTCCTTAAACTCGACCTCCAGTTCATTATCCCGCTACAGGTCGCCCACCTCCCTACGTACGCACCTTTCTTAAACTCGACCTCCAATTCATTAGCCCGCTCCGGATCGGCCAGCTCCCCACGTACGCACCTTTCTTAAACTCGACCTCCAATTCATTAGCCCGTTCCGGTTCGGCCACCTCCCCACGTACGCACCTTTCTTAAACTCGACCTCCAGTTCATTAGCCCGTTCCGGATCGGCCACCAGGTATTTGTTGATTGCGCGACGCTGCTCCTCGCTGACCACCAGCCCCTCCTTCAGCCGGCCCGACCTCACGTCGGCTACCAGGTCGCGCCAGTTGTTCTCGATGAACGTCAGTATGTTGTAGAGGCCAGATGCGAAGCCGCCTTCGATCCGGCCCAGGTCGCGGTCCCGCACCCCGAACAGGAGCGACACGTACGTGGCCTCGGTCTCGGTGTCAACCACGTGCGCGTCGAACGGCGTGGCCCACTGCGCCAACATGTACGGCTGCTTGGTGAAGAGGCCTGACATGGGCCCGATCGGCACGCCGGTCGGCGAGTACCGCCACCGGGGCTGGCAGAGGATCTGCATATCCTTTCGAAGCGGCCGGTACAGCGGCCGATACGCCGGCTGGAACCCGCGCAGAGCGCCCAGCATCCCCAGCATGGTACTGGTAATTCCGCTCGAGATCGGGATGTGTTTGGCCTTGCCGGTGGTGCCGGATGAGCAAGCCATCATTAGCAGCTTGTTCCTGCCGAGGATGGCGTCCACGTCACCGGTCTCAGCGCGCTCCACGTACTCGGAGTAGTGGCTGTACGAGGTAACCGGGTGCAGCCGGCGGAAGTCGGCCAGACTGTGGATCCGGCCGAACTGGTGGTCCCTCCCGTACTCCGTGTACTCGTTGTCACGGATCTGACGCAGAAGGAACCGCTCCTGCACCTGAGGGGAAGGTGTTGGTAATTCGCATCTCGAGGAGGAACAATGAAGTGTTAAATCATGCACGGAATTCGAAAGCTCCATTCCTGTCATCAAAAACGATGTCATCTGTTTTCACTTCTTGAAATATTTTGTTGTAAGTGTTGTGTACAGGCCTTCATTTCTACTAGGTGCATACCTATATTTTTGTTTAAAAACCTACTTGTCACTCAAGCGAGAAAAAAAAAACATTTCAAGTAGGTACCTATGTATACAAAAACATCGAAAGCAAACATGCCATGACATAAATACATACAATATATGACGATTATATAAATGCATATTAAATATGTTTTGTTTCCCAAATAACGCTTAAAACGTTTCGCTTCACTAACAATGGTCAAGTTCTCATGGTGTTATGGATGCATGGGCGTACAAGATTAAATACACGAGATGTATTGTATAATAACGAACAATCCACACGAATGTGGTTTTTACAGTTCTGAGTCAATAAAGGGATACACATGGGATAAGACATGACATAGTAAAACATGCGCACATATATACACACCGAAATCGAAACAAAATCAGACATTTGCTGGCAGGAGTCGGCGCTTCAGCTGTCTTTTAAATTGTCTGACAGACATATCGTTGAACTTGCGTGGCTGCTCGTTCATGCCAAGCGCCGCGCGGTAGGCGAAGCGCCTCTTTCCAGTCTCCGTCCTAACCCGCGGTAGGAATAGGAGCCGGTCCTGCCTAGTGGGCCGCGAGTGGGCAGGCCTGTCACAGTGGGTCACGAATATCTCGGCGAGATTCTCCGGCTCAGCGGTGCGGCGGACTTTGTGGAGAAGGCAGAGGGTTTGGTAGAGGACGAGGTTGGGAGCATCCAGCCACCCCAGCGCGTAACGCACACCAGAAACGCGGTCGTACTTGCGTTTTCCGGAAACGACTCGGGCAGCGAAGTTGATGAGCTTCTGAATGCGGTGTAGGTTTTGGGCGGAGCCGCTGCCGTACACGACCAGGCAGTAACGGATGTGTGAGACCACGAGGGAGGTGACATTTCTGGAGGGAGGAAATGGCGGATGTGGGATAGGCTGACTAGGATTCCGCAGTACTTGCGAGAGAGGGCGGACACATGAGCGTCCCAGGTGAGGTTTCGATCAAAGACGACGCCAAGGTTGCGTGCCTCGAAACGGGGGGCCAAAGAAGTATCGCGAAATTTGATGGTGAATTGAGGAAGGGAGCGCAAATTTTGTCGTGTGCCGATGGTAAGGAGTTCGAACTTCGTTGCGTTAACTTTAAGACCATTGCAAAGAAAGTAAACTCCGAGAGCAGAGAGAGCCAACTCCATGCGAGCGATAAGCGCAGGCAAGCAATATTTTGGTTCCGAAATCATGACCTGAGTATCATCGGCGTATTGCACCACAAGCGCATCAGCCGCATGAAGACTCAGGTCATTTGCAAACGCGCAGAAAAGAATGGGGCCGAGAGATGAACCCTGAAAGACTCCTTGCTGTATGGAACGCGGTGCGGAAATCTTAACCTTGCCATCAGAGCCAGTGAAGCTAACACTCTGTGTGTGACCGTGCAAGTAATTTTGGAACCATGAAGTATCTATATTGAGGGTCTGAAGTTTTTCTAGAAGTTTACCGTGGTGAATAACGTCAAAGCATTTGCTAAGGTCAATTAAGCAAAGAAGCGAGATTTTGCCTGAGTCCATGGCCGAAAGCATATGGTCACTGATACAGGTGAGCGCCGTCTCTGTTGAGTGTCGCGGGCGGAAACCGTGTTGGGTAGGAGCAAGAAGATGGTTGGATGAAAGGTAATAGTAGAGTTGGCGTTGGACTGCTCGCTCTGCTATCTTGGCGATAACCGGAAGTATTGAAATGGGACGAAAGTTGGATGGATTTGAAGGGTCGCCGGTTTTATGGATGGGTACACCAGGGAGTGTTTCCAGGAGGATGGTACGTCGTTGGTCGTGATGCAGGAGTTGACGAGGAAAAGAAGGACGTGACCTATGGAGTTAAAGGCGAGCTTCAGGAGGCGGATGCAAAGTCCGTCAGCGCGGCGAGCCGGGGAGTTTCGCATACTAGAAATAATTCGGTTAAGGGCATTGAGACTAACAGGATGCAGCGAGAACGAACACGCACCCACTCTCGGCAAGCGAGTGGGGAGCGAAGGGGGCGGGCCCTGCGCCCCCAGCTCGGCAGCTACGCTAGGACTGACATTGACAAATAATTCGTTCATGTCATCCGCTGAGGTAGCTGGCAGCACCTGAGCGCTGAACCGCTTGCTGCCCGTGGTATGGTATGGTATCGTGATGGTATCGTGTGGACGTGAAGACACGTCTCCCTTACTGGTATGAAGTTGTCAACATCCTTCTTTAACTGCCGCCACTTGAAGACTGAAATGATTGCTGTCGCCAGCTCCACACTGTACATGTAGAATAGGCTGGTGGTGGTGTGGAACCGCGACTTTGGCCGGGTGTAAAAATCCGCAGCGGCGATGAGCAGCAAACATA
>JAXIVJ010004007.1:0-87668 GCA_036785665.1 Chirona hameri
CTATGAGTGCAACTAATATAGACTAAATACTAATCTTAAATAAATGAATATAAATACTACTCTTAAAAACTGAATAATGCACCTAAATTATCCCTAATAAAATATCTACTTATCCAACCCTGCAACTAATAACACAAAAATAAGACTAAGACAATTTTGGCGCCACACACAAGCTAGAATGAGAAGTCCTTTAAAAAGCAAGTAAGAGGTAACAGCTAACTATGAATGCTTAAAATTAATACCTAAACGATCCACAAAACTAAATATCTAATCCTTATATCTAAATATAATGTGGTTCCTCAAAAAATACACAAAACAACAGAGCTATCCAACAGCTACTTAGCTTGGCTAAAGCGGGGTTCAGAAGGGCCCGCTTTATTGTATATGTATATATGTATATGTATATATGTATATGATATATGTATATGGTATATGTAATGTAATATGTAATGTATATGTATTCTTGTATATGTATATATGTTATATGTATATATGTATTATGTATAAATGTAAATTGTTAATAAGTATATGTATATATGTATATGATTAAATATATGTTATGTATATATGTAATGTACTAATGTAATGTAATGTATATGTATATATGTATAAGTATATAATGTATATGTATAATATGTAATATGTATAATGTAATGTAATGTATATGTATATATGTATATGTATATATGTATATGTATATATGTATATGTATATATGTAATGTATATATGTATATGTATATATGTATATGTATATATGTATATGTATATATGTATATGTTATATATGTATATGTATATATGTATATGTATATATGTATATGTATATATGTATATGTATATATGTATATGTATATATGTATATGTATATATGTATTATGTATATATGTATTTATGTATATATGTATATGTATATATGTATAGGTATATATGTATATGTATATATGTATATGTATATATGTATATGTATATATGTATATGTATATATGTATATGTATATATGTATATGTATATATGATATGTATATATGTATATGTATATATGTATATGTATATATGTATATGTATATATGTATATGTATATATGTATATGTATATATGTATATGTATATATGTATATGTATATATGTATATTATGTATATATGTATATGTATATATGTATATGTATATATGTATATGTATATATGTATATGTATATATATGTATTATGTATTTATATGTATATGTATATATGTATATGTATATATGTATATGTATATATGTATATGTATATATGTATATGTATATATGTATATGTATATATGTATATGTATATATGTATATGTATATATGTATATGTATATATGTATATGTATATATGTATATGTATATATGTATATGTATATATGTATATGTATATATGTATATGTATTATATGTATATGTATATATGTATATGTATATATGTATATGTATATATGTATATGTATATATGTATATGTATATATGTATATGTATATATGTATATGTATATATGTATATGTATATATGTATATGTATATATGTATATGTATATATGTATATGTATAATTGTATATGTATATATGTATATGTATATATGTATATGTATATATGTATATGTATATATGTATATGTATATATGTATATGTATATATGTATATGTATATATGCATATGTATATATGTATATGTATATATGTATATGTATATATGTATATGTATATATTATATGTATATATGTATATGTATATATGTATATGTATATATGTATATGTATATATGTATATGTATATATGTATAGTATATATGTATATGTATATATGTATATGTATATATGTATATGTATATATGTATATGTATATATGTATATGTATATATGTATATGTATTATATGTATATGTATATATGTATATGTATATATGTATATGTATATATGTATATGTATATATGTATATGTATATATGTATATGTATATATGTATATGTATATATGTATATGTATATATGTATATGTATATATGTATATGTATATATGTATATGTATATATGTATATGTATATATGTATATGTATATATGTATATGTATATATGTATATGTATATATGTATATGTATATATGTATATGTATATATGTATATGTATATATGTATATGTATATATGTATATGTATATATGTATATGTATATATGTATATGTATATATGTATATGTATATATGTATATGTATATATGTATATGTATATATGTATATGTATATATGTATATGTATATATGTATATGTATATATGTATATGTATATATGTATATGTATATTATGTATATGTATATATGTATATGTATATATGTATATGTATATATGTATATGTATATATGTATATGTATATATGTATATGTATATATGTATATGTATATATGTATATGTATATATGTATATGTATATATGTTATGTATATATGTATATGTATATTATGTATATGTATATATGTATATGTATATATGTATATGTATATATGTATATGTATATATGTATATTGTATATATGTATATGTATTATATGTATATGTAATATATGTATATGTATATATGTATATGTATATATGTATATGTATATATGTATATGTATATATGTATATGTATATATGTATATGTATATATGTATATGTATATATGTATATGTATATATGTATAATGTATATATGTATATGTATATATGTATATGTAATATATGTATATGTATATATGTATATGTATATATGTATATGTATATATGTATATGTATAATATGTATATGTATATATGTATATGTATATATGTATATGTATATATGTATATGTATATATATATATGTATATATGTATATGTATATATGTATATGTATATATGTATATGTATATATGTATATGTATATATGTATATGTATATATGTATATGTATATCTGTATATGTATATATGTATATGTATATATGTATATGTATATATGTATATGTAATATATGTATATGTATATATGTATATGTATATATGTATAATGTATAATATGTATATGTATATATTAGTATGTATATGTGATATGTATATATGTATATGTATATATGTATATGTATATTATGTATATGTATATATAGTATATGTATATATGTATATGTATATATTATATGTATATGTATTGTGTATGTATGTATATGTATGTATATGTATAATATGGGTATGTATGTGTGTATATGTGTGATTATTAATAGCATCGCACATATATGCATGTGCATATGCATAGATAATTGATAGTATCATGCGTATATAGATAACATAGACAAATGCGTTTGCTTTCATCATGCAGCGATGTCGATTTTTGAAAACGATTGGGGGGCGGGGCGAACAGGGACGGATCCAAGGGGAGCCTATTAGCAAGGGCGCCGCCACCTTCCGAAAGTTGGGGGGGGGGGGGATGGAAGCATTCTGAAGTCGATTATTTCCATGCAACGCCCATAGGTGTAATGTTAACATCCGGAAATGTAGGGGGGGGGGGCACGTCCCTCTGTCCCCCGTTGCCTTTTGTAACCTGACCTTGATCGTGACCTTTGCCAAAATTCTCACTTTTGCTCATGGGGATGTGCATTTTATCTTTAACCCGCGCACTGCAGGGGCTTTGCGCCCAACACGAACTGCAGGGGGGTTGATTTCCGCCCCCCTGATATCTCGAAAAATACGCTACGTATCGAGAAGCCGAAAAAGGCATTTGATAGCTTGATACATGTATATCGAAAATAAACAGTGTTATTTTAGGTCAGGTCAAAATTGAGGTCACCAGAGGTCATCAAAGGTCAAATTTCCAAGTTTTGTTTTCCTGTTTTAGGACATTGCTCTAGAAATCCCTATATATCTCAGAAACGATGCTAGTTAGAAACAAACGGAACAAAGCAAACGCCAGCCAGTGCAATTTTCAATCGATAAATAAGGTGTCCTCAGATTTGGTATCAGATCATTATTTGAGGTTCCAGAGTTCAATTTTTTTTTTGTTGCTAAATCGTTTTTTGCGATTAACTTTTTAGTTAATACAGATAACGAAAAACTGTTTACGCCATTGTGTTTATCTTGTCAAGGCGCTTCGAATGATTTAATTGTCAAGTCAACTTGTTAAGTCAACTTAACAATTTTACCTCAGGTCAAGGTCAAGTGGTGACCCAAGTAGGGCATTTTGCATATGGGAAGACGTATATCGACGAGAAAAACACGTTTATGTCTGTTTTACTTCTCTATCTTCATTATGTCGGGAGTTATTGACAACAAAGTGATGGTGACCTCGCATGACCTCAAATGACCCAATAGCGGTCACTGGACAAAAATTACTCTTGGGTCATCAAGAATATCCTATAATAACATGATCCAGAAGTAATTTGACTAATATCACGCATATCCTTGAAATAGGAAGCATTTGTATATTTCCCCATTGACTTATTATGGGAGGTTACGAATTTGACCTGACCTTAAGTCACCGATATACAAATTCTGAAACATACGAATTGTAAGTACTTATGCCCTCATGACATCCTGTAAGTTTTAAACTGATCGGTGAAAAACTCTAGCTTTAGCACAACTGCAAACATTTTTGGAGGTAGGGTCACTTGACCTGGTCTGGTGACCTGACCTGAGATGACCCGAGGCTATTGTTTTTCTTCAAAGTGTGCGCAATTGATGTCCTAACAGGTGTGCTAAAACCCGGCGGCGCTGCGCGCCGCTGTTTTTTCGCTATCTTTGAAAAACCTGAGGGGGGGGGGGGGGGGGGGGGGTGGAAATCAACCTCCCTGCAGTGCGCGGGTTAAGAGCACTTGGGGTGATAATGGTCGCAATCGAAGACTTTGGATAGCAAGTATGGCTTATACACTCAAATAACTCGATTTTGACCTTTGACCTTACAGTGACTTGATATTTGACTTCAATTTTTAAAAAATCGAGCATGATTTAATTGCATCTTATTCAGACTTTCGAATGCCTTCTTGCGCGTCTCGCTGCGCTCATTGGTTCGAAAGATAACCAGGGTCGATATCCCTCCCCCCAGTCAATAGCGTTCAAAATTTACGCCATGCATTGACTGGCAATACTACTGTTGTGGTATTGCCAGCATTGCATGCGGGGACAAACTTTGTCCTCTATATTGCTAGGGTTATTTGAACACGCTCAAAAATTCTTTGGAAATATAAAAAACGGCCTCGCGGAGCGCCGTCATTTTCATGTCTACCGGGTATCGTATTATTGATTCTTTGCGCACCTTTTCTGACTTTGTTTTACCCGGGAGCATTCTAAGTCATAGTTCTATAGATACCGCCGTTACCTGAGGTAGAACTGACATATAGGTCAGGTCAAGCGGACCCATCCCCAATAAAGTTCAAGCTAGAGGGCAATGGGAGGTAAGACGGGCACCCCTCTATACACACAAATATATATACTACGACACGTAAAACGGTGTCCTACGATTCTATTTCCATCCAGGACTTGTAATATCCGAATCTAATACCGTCACTCTACTGTCGAATAACTCCAGTGACCAGTCATGACACATGTGCATGGATACAAGGGGAAATTTAACGCGCATCACACAGCACTGAGACTATTTACATGCCGAAACTCAAATCGGCGCTAAAATACGTCTTCCAAATCAATGCCTCCAGATCGCAAGAGAAAGAAACAACTAAAAACTTCCCATAGGCGAGAAGCATTGCTTCGCCGATATTCCCCCGGATTCTTCGTGCGACGTGACGAAGGTGGTATTAGGTAGTCTACGGTTCGTAGAACTAAACAAATTATCAGAAGCATGGTTTTCCTTTTTTTCCTGAAACCTGTATGTTTCATGTACCTAATCTGTGGCCAGAAGCAAGAGCGGATTCAGAAAGGCAAAAAAGTTGGTTTGGGGAGCAAATCCCCAAAAGTCTCACGCATGTATAATATTCAAGTCACCGGATTTCGCCTCTTTATACATGAAGAGGTGATTTAAAACAAACGTTTCTTAGTAGCTGCTTATATTTTATTTTGAAATAGGAAACGTGGCAATTTGTTTGCCGATTTCAGGCGGTGTGGGAGGCTTGGCCGCTTTTCTCCCTCTTGGATCCGCCAGCGGCCAACAACATTGGGGGGGGGGGGAGGATAAACATTGGGGAGGCAGAGGGTACCATTGGGAGGGGGGGGGGGGGGGGTGGCGAACTCAACATGGGGGGGGGGGGGCGAGGGCCACCCCAAAGGTATATAAATCGACACCTATGCTTTCATGAGTTGCATATAAGTAGGTCATAGGTATACACCCATTCAATGGCGCTGGCTTCGGGAACTCTACTCAGCGACAAGCTACGCTTAGCTGAGTGGGGTCCACGAAGTACCAGCAAGAAATGCTCGAAAATTGATAAGACGTGTCCTTCGCCCTGTGTGACTGACATCCCCTTTACTAACACCGTGAATGTGAATGTGGAATCCTGGGACGTAGTTAGGAGGGGGGGGGGGGGGGCGGCAGTCATTTGCTGTTTTTAGCAATTACTACTTTTCCGCCTTCTTTTATATCACCACATCCTAAACTCAAACTACTTCTCCTCATATGTTTTTTATGTTTGTTTCCATTTCTTAGCTGGGAGTGCCGGGACATTTTCTCTTTTGTTCTCTGGTGTTAATGAAAGGTGTCGTGCGTCGTTGGGATCGAGGGCGGGGCACTTCTGGTCACCTATTAATTGGTGGCGGTGTATATAGTATACAAAAAAGATCAACGCCATTCTGCTGCTCCCGTCGAGACACCTTGGATTACATGCAATATGACCTCTTTTCAACATTTATTTACCTTGACTTGAGGTCAATCTTCACGTCAATCTTTGACAGCCCATTTCGCCGGGAAGTATGACTCAATGTATATTGATCATATATAATTGAAATGACAATGAGTTACTCTAAAATATGGTACTGTTAGTTTGTGAATTTTATAAAAAAAAATCATTTTTTTCAGTGTCTTTGGTAACCCCTAGCACATCGTAATTCCAATTTTCGACACAAGCAATTTGATGAAGAATCAATTATCTTCGAAACAAAAGACTAAAATTAATGTACTTGTGTCTATAAGTCAGTCAAATTTTAACATTGTAACCCGGCATTGGGTGGGGTCTCAGCCGAACGCCATTGGCTGGGGAAGGGGGGGGGATTTTTCGCCCCCCCCCCCTGGTTATCTTCCGAAACCAAAAACCGCAGCGAGACGCGCAAGGCGGCAATCGAAAGCTCTCAATGAGACGCATCGAACACATACACGGCATTATCAAAATAAGGTCACATGTCAGGTCACGGTCAGGTCAAAGGTCAAATTTGAGTTTTTAGGCCATTTTTTACATCCAAAACCTTATATTGCGACTATTATCGCACAATGTGCTCTCAAAGGTAGATCCAGTCCCGCATAATCAAAATTGAAATTGTAAGCAAAGGTCAAGGTTAGGTTTTGGTCCACCGGGCCGGATGTGAAATGAACTAGTGAATGGACGTACAGTGAACATTGAACAGTGCACATATCGTGACGTTTTGTGGCGAGAGTGCGGTGAACTAAGTCGGACGTGACACTGTAGAGTGTAGACGCGAGATCTCAGCGGAGTGCAAGGGCGAGCTTCCACACATGAAATGAGGCAGGTGGCAGCACAGTGTCTCGGCTCAGCGAAGCTCGCCGCCGAGCTGCACTGAGCCACCTCTAAGCTGAGCAGGGTCGGCGCGCAGCAGCAGCCAAGGTGGAGCTGGCTCCGCAGCAGGCGGAGACGCAGGCGGAGCTGGCTCGGCGGCAGGCGGAGACGCAGGCGGAGCTGGCCCGGCAGCAGCCGGCTCTCGAAGCTCAGGAGCTTCAGGATGAAGCGGAGCGTCATCAGCTGGACGTCGCCATGCTGGAGCAGGAGGAAGCCGGGCTCCTGCCTGGCTGTGACACTGAATCGCCTGCCAACCTGGCTGCGGTAACACCGGCCAGGTCACCTGACTCTCACGACCTGCTGCATAGGGCGGCATACCAGCTGAGCGAGCTGCGGCCACACAAGCCAGCTCCAGTCGAGCGGCGCGAGCTGCGGCAGCCGGGCGATGCCACCGCACGAACGAGGGACTGGATCTACCGGCTGCAGCCGGAGGTGGGTGCAGCGCCGGGTTAGACAAGTTAGACAAGTTAAGTGGATCTGCCCTCGAGTGGCCGCGATGGATCGCCCTATTCCGAGCGCTGGTCCACGACCTCATCGACCTCACCGACATGGAACACCTGACATATCTACACAGTCGCACCTGACCGGGCCGGCCAAGGAGGCAGTGCGCGGAATGCTGTGCGACGCCCGTCTCTACGGCGCAGCACTCCGCGAGCTGGAAGCGGAGTTCGGTGACCCCGCACACCTAATCCAGTCCAACCTGCAAAGGCTCCTGTCGGCACGGCCGGTCAGACACGGTGACCTGCGAACTCTCGCTGAATTGTCTCGTGACCTGCACACAGCGGTCAGCGTGCTGCAGTGTCTGGGTTACGAGGCAGACCTCGCCGCTACGAGCACCGTCATGGCGGTGACGGGAAAACTGCCGGCCCGCCTGCCGTGGAAGTAGAGAGAGCACGTGGTCGAGCACGCCATCGCTCGTCCCATGCTGGAACATCTGGACACGTGGCTGCGCCGCCAAGTCGCGGTCGGCCGAGTCGATATAGGTCACACGGACGACGGACACATGTCCAAGGATCAGGCCAAGAGCGAGGGCTACCCCCGCGGGGCAAGGCCAAGGTGCGCGTTCGCCACGGCGACGACGGCGGTGCCAGGCGGCGGTGTCGTAAAGCCGGCGACGGCGGTGACTGCCATAAACGCAAGGGCAGCCATAAACGCGATGACTCCCGACGTGTGCCCTATATGTGCTGACGAACACAAAATTGAGTGCTGCGATCAGTTTGCCGCCCTGACCGCAAATGAGCGCGCGGAGTTGGCCGTGAGGAACAGAATGTGCGGTAACTGTCTGGTACGCAACCACGTCAGTGCACCAGGTGCTCGCGGGATACGAAATGTGGGGTAGATAACTGTAGTAAAAGCATCATACGTGGCTACACGACGGCAGACGCGAAAAGAGTGAGCTCCTCGACCTTCACAACCAGGCGAAACAGTTCTGGACGACGGAGGCATTTGGCACAAAATACGAAAATGCGCAGCTGCACTCGGAAGCGGACCAAAGAGCGATGGCCATTCTGGACAGCTGCACTGAACGCGCCGGCGGCCGAGATGGGACTGGTCGGTCTCCTGTGGCGTGACGACAGTGTGCAGCTTCCAGACAACCGGGAGGCAGCTGCCACCCGTCTGAGAGCGGCCGGGAGGGAGTCTGTCTCGTGACCCCAACCTCTGTCAGTCGTACCACGATACTGTGAACAGTTACGTCACGCAGGGTCACGCAAGCAAGGTGAACGAAAACGAGTCTTGTGCACAAGGGCGAACGACGAACGTGGTACCTGCCCTACCACGCGGTACAAAACCTCAACAAACCGGGAAAGGTGCGGGTGGTGTTCGATGCCGCGGCAAAATGTGACGGTATATGTATATATGCTGTAACAATGTTTTAATGATCGTTTATCTGTATGTTTACATTTCTATTGATTCATGATTTGACATAAATTCAACATACATATTTAAATGTTGAATCAAACGCGAATCGACTTTCTTTTTATTCTTTGAATCGCAGATAATCAATTCTTAAACTTCTATCGATGAATCGAACGGTGATTGAATCATTCAGGTTCAAAAATGAATCGTGATTGAGTCGTTCCCAAAAAGTTGAATCAATAACCAGTCTGGCACATCATAATAATTGTATCCGTTATTTATTTGTATTGGGTAGATAGAGCCCTTGCAAATCCAGGAAGGCCAAAGGTTCAAGATAAAAAACTGTTTAACGACCAACTTCCTGGTGAAAGTTACTTCGATTCTTTAAAACCAGCAAATGTGTCAAATCACGGTCAATTTTAGTCGTTTTTTTTTGTGGTCATGGGACCGATCTCATGGCCCCTTAATCCGCTCCCGGATTTGCCTTGTTACAGCGCACTGAAGCAGTTTGATCCAAGATAGTTTACCAAATTGAATCGCAACATCGTTATCGGTCAGAAAAGGAGCCAACGAGTTTTAAATGGAGACGCTCTCAATCATCGCATCGCATCTCAGACTCATCTCATTTCCGAACAGGGGTGGTTCTCCCCAGTCCCCAGGGGCGTAACCGCGAGCTCAAAGTTACTGGGTGCACTGTCTGACCACAAACACTTAGTCCTGTCCTAAAAATACGCCCCCCCCCCCTAACAAAAACTACACGACTTTAAGCCACTTCAATTTCTAGTGCTGAGTTTTTTTTAACGTTTTCTATTGAACTTTAATTCATTTTAACTCTATTTTATACAGCTGCATCATTGGGAACTGATAGGCTGTCGTGTCTCCCTAAAAAATGGCGTTGGGGGCGACATCACACGGTATCTGCTTGTTCGGGCGCTTATTGTCCGGTTTAGAGGGCACCGGTTCCGCTCCATGGGGGGTGGCATTTGCCTCTAGGGACGCCTAATGACTTTCAGGGCGCCTTTCCTGTCCCTATGGCGCCACTTCTAGGAATGCTCATGGCCCAATGCCCAAGGGCGCCTGTACTGTTCGGGGGCGCAAATTGCATAACAAAACGTATGGGGGGGGGGGGGGGCGCCTTCAGCGCCGGCCAAAAATGGTACGGACATTCCGTACCGCACGTAGAGGCGGCTACGCCCATGGGCGTCTATTGCTCGGTAAGGGCGCCTTCGGCGCTAATGGGAGGGACAATGGAATGCCAGGGGCGCTCGTGGAATGACTCAATGGTCCGGAGAGGCACCTTTGGCGCAAAGAGGGATGGGGAGGGCATGGCCCCATGCCCCCTGAATACCCCACTGCTTGTTATTATGCGGTAGGCTATCAATAACTTCTTGATCTGTTTTCGTAGCGGAAACGTAAGAAAAACTACTGTCGCCTCAAATGTCCACCATAACTGCTTATTTTGAGAGGAAAACATATTATTTACATGCTGCACCTCTAATACCAGAAGAAATTGCATGTCATTCGATACAAGAACAAAAAATCCCTTGTATTGAGCACTCTCTGGCACAATAACAAAAGTAGCGAAATAGTCGAGTCGCAAGCCTTTGTCGGCCCGCATCAATGAACATGGCTATGTCCGAACATCTGGCTGGCAAACACAAGCTTAGTGAGGGCACCATTTACCCAAATGTGTTCAATTTTTTAATCCAGCACATTCTATAGCAATGCAAAGTGAACGCACCTACGTTTGGTTGAACTAATTTTAAAGGTTTCCTTGATATATATATTTTTCTATTTGAAGAAAAAACCTTTGTTTTTACTTTTGTATCCCTATTGACTTATCGGCACATTTGAAACTAAATGAATGCAAGTTGGAGCCTTCAATTTGTACTGGGTACAGTACCGAGTAAAATGTGAGGTTTTGAATTTTACTGGGCACAGTGTAACCAGTGTATCCAGTGGTGGTTACGCCTATGGTTCTCCCATGTAGGCAAGGAACGTTATGCCTACCCAGTTTGTAACCTTCTTCCGATACCGATATTTATCTTCACTTCTTTTCATTTCATTTTTTTCTTCTTATTGATTAATATGGTTTTCTGCAATCAGAATGAGCTTATCTTGGAGCAAGTTTTCCAAATTTTTCAAGCAGATTTCCTTCGAAACCATAAATTAAACGCAAATGTAAGAAAAACCTTGCCTAAGCTTGCCTACCTCGTCCTTCTAGATTCTCGACCCGCCTGTGTACAAATCTATTTGGTCCTACTAGAAAATCCCTTGTAAGGTAGCATATATTTTCCTGGACATTACATTTGGTTCAAAGTTCACGTAGTGCTGTGTTTTTTTTTCTACACAGATGTGGGTCTAATAAGTTTGTTTTAGGTCACAGATAAATTCTTTCTCTTGAAATATTTGATATCTTTAAAGAAAGATATTCCAGATAAAATTGTAATTACTTGAATGATTATAAGGCATTTATCTGACATTTATTATTAACAAAATATTATAGTGGCGAGTATCACACATTAACGGCGCCGTTGATACAAAACAAGGAACTTCGTAGCCGGACTTCATGAACACTATCGTTGAAGTTGACATTTTGGGTGCAGTAAAAATGCGTTTTTCCATGACAAAAATAAAGTTGTAACGCAATCGTTGGCAAAAAGCGCAGGAAAGAAAGCTTTGCGTGAAGTTGTATAGTCTCATTCTCATGCAGTATCAATATCGTGTAAAGGACTGAACGCAATTAAATTTTTGAAAGAATATAAGATAATTTTACCCAGCCGATTCACATGAAACATGCCCTGAAAGAAAGACCGATTCAAGGTCTCTAACTTATCTAAATAACATTTTGCTCCTAAGTCACTCCTATTTTGACAGTGAATGTACACAAATTATATAAACCGCGCCACAAATGTCGATGCGCCAAAATCTTGTACACAGATGACGTCACGCCCCTAGCCAATTGATCAAAAAATATGACTGCAATACCAATCAATATTTTAGGCTCGTAGTAGCTTACCACATAGGAGTTCAATTATGATTTCTTTAAACAAATATTATTCCAATGACAATGACAGCGCAATCTATGTATGATTTTAAGAGCTGCAGCTTCTGGCCACCTATAATCGTGGGGAGCTATACGTCTCGCGGTTTTGTGACGGTTACAAGCTTTAATACTGCTTTCAGTTGTGTTCCGTGACGTTCTTCGTGTTGCTCATAGTGCGAGCTAGCGCCAAAAGCGAAGCAAGGTCTTGCATCAACTAGCAGATATTTTTTGTTTTGTATTTCCGTCCCACCCTAGCATGGTCCTGAACTGGACGGTGTTCGCTCACCCTTTGCCAATCCACGTGTGTTACTGGTATAGGTATGCCAATACAATTTGGCTGTTGGGTGCGTTTTTATGACAATACTGCCTTGCCTACCTATTCTCAAGGGCCCAGCGCCGCCCCTGCATTTCGATTTCAAGGAGACCAATCACAAATCTTCACGACAATAACGTCACAGATGAACGAAGCTGTTAACAAATAAATATATTTGTCGCACAAACAAACGTGATCAAAGACACAACATCCCCCAAAAATGAAAGTGCCGATAAAGCATGACTAAGTAGACTAGTAGAGATAAAACTAAAACCTGATGTAAATCAATCGGAGCAGAACACTCATCTCTACTGATTATAACGAACCGACCTTTAGTGACTGGACTGGAAATGCTACCGTTTATTCTTGCACACAGGCTGTGTCCAAGCTCATTACTGCAATGCAGACCAGCCTATAACAAGCCATTTCATTCCTGCACTCAGACTGTGCCGCAGCTCATTACTGCAATGTAGACCAGCCTATTAAAAGCCATTTCATTCCTGCACTCAGACTGTGCCGCAGCTCATTACTGCAATGTAGACCAGCCTATTACAAGCCATTTCATTCCTGCACTCAGACTGTGCCGCAGCTCATTACTGCAACTTGCGGACCAGTCTATTACAAGCCATTTCATTCCTGGCACTTAGGCTGTACCGTAGCATATTGCTGCAATGCGGAACAGCCTATTCTGAAGTATAAATAATGCATTCCTGTCACTTATACTGTGCCGCAGCATATTTCTGCAATATGGTGGCGTGGTGCAGCTTACGACCGGTGCTCAATAAGCTCTCAACACAACCATACTTGTACTTAAGAATACTTGTGAATACCGACCGATATAAGCATGGGCCGCTTATCAGTAGAAAACTGCCAATATCTTTCGGTAGGCATGTTTATATGCAAAATATGATGAATTTACATCATATTTTGGCCTCGTCTATCGATTTCAGGTGCTAACTCTATTTTTGTGGAAAAAGGTGATTATCTCTCTTTAAGATAAACTCGTATTGTTCTAAAAATACTTGCGTAATATTTCAGATTGTTTCAGCGTAGTTGTTTTTGCGGCATCCACAATACATCACCTTTATGACAATAAAGCTGCTCACATTTATTGCTGCTTATTCCTTGATCATCAAATCCTTGTTACCTATCCGTCACAATAATATTTGTACTATTTAGAATCACTTCTTTGCGGACTGTTATTTTCTTTTGAATGTTGCAAACTCAGCATCACCATTCCGTTAGTGCACTTTAAAATTAAAAAGCGTATGCAGTTAATTATATTTTCAACAACCTTAGCCTCTTTCATAATAAAACAGCAAGAATTGCTATGGTTCGACTTTGGGACCGTAGGAGTTATCTGACCTATACCTTATAACACAGGTAGACTTTTCAAGGTCAAGTCTTGGCGAATTCGAACGCTTCGGCTTTGGGCGGGCGCCAACACCACAGCCAAACTGGATGAGAGCGGCCATCATGAATCGAGTACGGAGCACAGTTGGGACCAACGTTTTGGAGTCAGAAATAAAGACAAAATGCTTTTCCGATACACTGCCTTAGGTGCTGCATGAGCAAGTTTGAGCTTGAGCATACATGATTGTTGATCCCCACCATTCATTTAAGTTGCTTTTTAGAAATCTTCCGGAGGTGGCAATATCCCTTTAAGGCTGCTAGCCGGACATTGTATACTTTGGCAATGTGTGCTGGGTGGTCGTGCTATCTTGGTGACATTTGCCGAGGGGATGAATAAATGAAACTATTGGCAAATGTTCAGTAATTTTATTGGTAAAATTGGACATTTCCCTATACTGGGCGCGGAAGTTTGATTGTATACCATGTGTACCTTGGGCAATGTTGGCAATTAAGACGCGGAAGTTGGTCGAAAATATAATAATTTGTAATTTTAGTGTGTTCGAGGCGGAGGCGCGCTAAAACAACTTCTTTTCTCGGTAATCTTGGTGGCTTGAGGTGTAATGTGTGACTTGTGGTTTGATGGTGGTGTAGATGGTAGTGCGGAGCGGTATCCCATTCGCGTTGGCGCAATGTGACCAATTGTTGATGGATGTAGTTTAATATGTCTGGTAGCGGGCTTGGGAGATTATTTTTCGGAGGAGATTGTAAACTTAATTTCGCTAATCTGTCTGCTTCTTCGTCACCTTTAATTCTGGCATGTCTCGGAATCCAAAGGACTTTTATTGCAATTTGCTTGTTGTGGAGATATTTGAGGAGATGTCGTATTTGGAAAAAGAGTGGGTTACAGTAGCCGCGAATCGAGGAAATGCCAGAGAGCGAGGCGGATGAGTCTGTACAGATGACTACCTTTTTTAGTTTTTCGGATCTAATGTATGTTAAGGCTAGTAATATTGCTGAAAGCTTGGCTGTGTAAACGCTATTTATATCCGGGAGGCGGAAGTTATAGCTGTGGTTGTTAACATTGTAGGCTCCGCCGGTTCGGCCGTCGTCCCGGAAACCATCCGTGTATATGAAAGTGTAGGTGCTGTGTTGTGATTTGAGGGGAGGTAAATTTTACCCCCTCCCCGTATCTTCTGAACCAATAACAGCAGCGAGACGTGCTAGGCGGCGATCGAAAGCTATTAATGAGATGAATCTAACGCATACCAGAAATTCTTAAAATAAGGTCACATGTCAGGTCACGGTAGGTCAAATATCAAAATTGAGGTATTTGGGTTTTTGGGCCATACTTGCCATCCTTAGGTTTTTTAGGTTACTTTGCCATCCTTAGGTTTAGGTTTTTGGGCCATACTTGCCTTAGATTGAGACTATTATCGCACAAAGTTCTCTCAAAGGTACAATGCATCTCCCGCATAAGCAAAAGTGAAATTGTAAGCAAAGGTCAAGGTCAAGGTCAGGTCACAAAAGGTCTACGAAATCCATGCGACGCATTTTTTTATGGGTTATTTTACATGTATCATTCGATAATAGCAGCCATTTTCACCATATGACCCCATATAATGTCACTCAGGTCAGGGTCAGGTCACAATAAGGACACATTTTGAAATTGATTAATCTAAATAAAAAAGGCATGTGTCTAGACCACCTTTGTCTCAGCAATACAGCGGTGTCAGTTATTCGTCCGTATCTGGTAAAAAAAAAACGTAACTTAAAAAAATGACGCCATGAGTTACTTATACTTAGGAAGCTATAAGTCAGTCAAAAATAAAGATATTGCTTTGAAATTTGGTTTGGGTATCTTCCATACTTGGTTCTCTAACATATCTTCCGTTTTTTAATATCTTCAGGAAAAAATATTTTGTGAAAATTCTTCTGAAAACAAATAATTTTGTATATTTTTTTTGTGGTCAAAACCCAAAATTTTGAATATCCGAGATACCTGTTGGGAAGGAAAATGTTATTTCCGTTCTTTTCCGCTTTTTATTTGCCATTTGCATCCAAACTCTATTTTCTACGATTTGTCAAACATTTATCGCTTTTCCACCAAAAAGGGCACGACATGATGTTACTAAAACGTCATCATCTCTCAAACAATATCACCAATTTCAATGATATTTTTACAGCAGATGTAGAATGGATGCTGCATGAGGAACCCAAAGTTTCACGTTGATCTCGGTCCTAGTTTTGAAGTTATTGAGAAAATCCGTGAGGGCGGTAAAATACCCCCCCCCCCAGCGCCGCGCGGGTTAATGCAACAACTTAGGTTGTGCTGCCATGATGGTATACGTCATGCATATGCTCGAATAAACGAACAGCCTTGTTAACACCCCCTTTATATTCCTTGTTGTTTGACGACTCAACAATTGTCAATGCCATTTATTTTTCTCCAAATTTATAGAAACATATGGCATATTAACTTTTTAGGTTTCCTGTGGCAATGTTATTTAGGTCGAGATAAAACTAAAACCTGATGTAAATCAATCGGAGCAGAATACTCATCTTTACTGATTATACCGAACCGACCTTTAGTGACTGGACTGGAAATGCTACCGTTTATTCCTGCACTCGGATTGTGCCGCAGCATATATCTGCAACGCAGGCCAGCCTATTACAAGCCATTTCATTCCTGCACTCAGACTGTGCCGCAGCTCATTACTGCAACGCAGGCCAGCCTATTACAAGCCATTTCATTCCTGCACTCAGACTGTGCCGCAGCTCATTACTGCAATGCAGACCAGCCTATTACAAGGCATTTCATTCCTGGCACTTAGGCTGTACCGTAGCATATTGCTGCAATGCGGAACAGCCTATACTGAAGTATAAATAATGCATTCCTGTCACTTATACTGTACCGCAGCATATTGCTGCAATATGGTGGCGTGGTGCAGCTTACGACAGGTGCTCAATAAGCTCTCAACACAACCATGATGAAACGAAAATTCTTCGTCTTCGTCTTCGTCTTCGTATACTGGACATTTCCCATTATCCATGTTTTCAATCCATGAATTCAATCCAGATCAGGGTCTTCAGCTTCACTCTGCAGGTATGGACTTCGAGCAAGTCTATGACGTTGATGATGACGTGATGTTAATTTCTTTTCTTTTTTCGGTCCTAACAACATGAGACTTTCATTTGCACGACTTCTCGCAATATATAATGAATAGTGATATGCGAGTCTGTTTTGGAGATATATTGCTTTCGAAAAAAACTTTTTTGGCGTATATCTTGATAAATTAGCCAACCCAATGCCACATTTAACATTTCCAGGTAGGGACTAGGGATACCCCTTATTAGCACATTCGCAGCAATTTGGCAAGGTCAAAAGTGATTAGTTTCCGTTAAAGGGACTATCCCACCTTAACATTATATTTGAGTTGAGATAGCCATTGTGATGGTTTGGCATTGCAATTAAGTATGGTAGCAGTTAAAACAACCACAATGATCTAACCGAAAAGATATTCGAGTTTGATTTTGACATCTGTAAAAAATGAGGCCCAGGTGTATTTGAATAGGGCCTCTAAACCGACAGCCTCGTCTCTCTTTACCCAACTGGTAATGATACTCGACTTAATTTAAGGTCAGCCTTGGATTATTTTCGTCTTTCATTTCTCGATTCCCGGGTGGTTCGCAATCTAGAGACTAGCGCTATCAGTTAGAGTTGATGCAGCAGTTGGCCGCCAGCGACCGCTAGTGAGCCAGTGTGTTATGACGTCGCAAGCAAATGGTATCAGTTAAATATTTAACCCTAAATATTTATTTATTTATAAATTAATCAATCAATCAATATTTAGTGGTACCATTTGTTTGCAACGTCATAACACCCTGGCTCACTAGCGGTCCCTGGCGGCCAACTGCTGCAACAACTCCAGCTGATAGTGCTAGCCAATGGTTCGCTTACACCGGGAGGTTCGCTTTTTCTTCGCAATAGATGTCGACAAAAAAATGTGCCATACATTTGGCAGCACAAAGGATTTCCCTGTTATTAAAACCAAATAATATGACGTCACCAACCCAACTTTCCGCTTAAAACTAAAAGTTGAATATCTTCCAAGATATACATTTTTTCGAGAACAAAAATTCACGAACATGTTCAGCTGATCTCACCTAACATGTACACATACAATTAAGTGTGATTAGACGACTTTCAAAAAGGTTGGACAGTCCCTTTTAAAGGAAATAGTTCACCTTCAACATTAGTTTAAACTGAGATAGCAGTTGTGTAGCCCGTGTTGGGAAACCCCTATCTGCAAGTTTTCTTGACTGAAAAGACTCTCCAGCCGAATATATTTGAGTTTTTGGCGAAGGAATGCGGTGCTGGCGAAAGAATGTTGTACTGGTTCTAGCCCGGGCAGAGGCTATACCATCAGCCAATCAGCTTGCAGCTGGTGCTAGCGAGCGAACGCCGGCCGCCGGTTGGCACATCTCCAATGCGAGTCTATCTTTACGCGACTACTTTCGAATCTGATTGGCTGAACCATTTTTTTTTGCATTCGCGTGACGTCAGGACTCTGACTCAGAGAGTATGCATATAGTTTTGATAAACAATAAAAATGTACGGCCTTCTGTCCTGAATCGGCGCGATATAAGACCATTTTTAACAATATAAAAATACATTGTATTAACAAATATAATCAAATCGTGTTGGGTAAAAAATTTCCAAGATGAACTATTTCCTTTAAGGGAGTGTGTCTTTACTCACATCGCTTATTTGGGGTTAACCTTCGGTTATTGACACTGGTTTATAGAACATCATTTTCTGAATCACACCATGCCTTTCATTCTTCCAGATTCACACTATTTGTTGCGATATTCCAAAGACCCCAGGAACTGGCTGGTAGCAAACGTTATCGGGTAGACCCTAGAGGGCTTACCACTACTAGAATCATTGGTTATATCAAAATATCGATACAAGTTTGGTAGCATATCGTTACCGCCGGCCGATATGTATCATCATGTATCAATATGTTCATCCATTTCGACAAAACAGCTCGTGAGCGTTGACAGCAGCTGACGCAACTGGGAGCTGACGCAGCTGGGAGGGGCAACTGAATAGGATCCTCCACCCCTGATAACATTTGTTATGCTATTTTTGTGCCCCATGCTCACCTTTTGCGTCAGTATAAGGCGCGTCAGTTAAACGCGCCCGCCTACATTGAGAGCTCCTCATTTGAGTAGCGTCAAAGGCGGATCCAGCCGCCATTTTGGGGGATCGGGGCAAATCACTTTCTAATGCATGTCTAATGCAGATCACATCATGCGTTTTTACTGTTTAGGGAGCAGAACTTGTCGCACCATGCGTCTTGCCGTTTGTGGCTTTATAACTTTTGAAGGGTGCCATGACTCCGTTGCCCCCTCCCCTGGATCCGCGCCTGAGTAGTGTGCGGCTAATCGAATGCAAATCTCAGTTGAGTAGGTCATGTCGAGCCGCTCTTCTCAAGCTAAGAGTATTCTTCATTATTTAGTAGTTTTGAGTAGCGTGTTGCTTATCAATGTCAATCTCAACTCAGTAGGATAGCTTGGCGAGCCTGTCCTTATCAAAAGAAAAGCTTATCTCTCGGCTTTTCTTCAGTCTTTGGAAGATTTCTTTGCAGATTTGGGATCTTCTCGCATTGCCGAACTTTTTGGCATATTTTTGTTCTCACCAAGCGAAATACAATATTTTAGCAAAAATGTTGAGCGAAAAGTGGAGGCATGCCCCCCCCCCCTGTTCCTACGCCTATGTCACATCCTCATCAATCCATCAAACCCATTACCATTGGTTATGGACTGTGATAGGTCAGCCTGACAAAGGTGTTATCGTACCTAGACTGCCCTTATATGTGATTTGTTTGAGGGATATATGTACGAAACGCATCTGGACTTCAAAACATATATTGTAGAACAGAACAAACAAATGGCACACCACACACAAAATAAATACTAGGAAATCAAACTGGTCACATTTTAAAGGACATCAAACAGCATCAGAACTCATAAAGCAGTAGATCCGAAAAAACATGTCTGTCTAGTTGTTGCGAGACCTGTAACCGACAATGACAGGCTCATACTGGGGCTCCTCGTAGGAAGCACGGACTTCCTCCTCCTCCTCCTCCTGCTCATCGTCGCCATCGTCAGACACCTCTGGTGTGGGGTACTGGGTGGGGACAGGGGTGGGAAGGTGGTCCCCCTGCGCCTGGAAGCCGTCCTCGCCGGCCGAGTACACCACTGTGTAGGTGATGCCGTCGGGACCCGTGTAGCTGAACTGGCCCGACACGCTGTAGCTGTCGTCATCCTCCGGCTGGCCAGACTCCGACACAGAGATGCCGTTCTCAGTCTCAAAACTGATGGGAAAAGATGACGCATATATAAGTACTTGTGTTGCCGATAGTGAATATTCGGAATATGTACTGGCCGTTCAGAAAATATGACACATTTCTAAACTCAATTATCTAATGGGACTTGAAGGAAGTGATTTAGGAACGTAAGTTGCTACGATATTTGCTGCAATCTATTTCCATGTTTTATGCAATAACACCATGAAAGAAGGGCATCTGCTCATTTTTAAATCACTAGGACTTTATAATCTCAAATTCACTGACCACAAATAGTCACTTACGACTGCTGGTAGGAGAGATCGTCGTTGTGGTCGATGTTCTGTCTGAGGATTTCAATGATGTCCCGTTCGTAGGAGGGATCAGACGGGGCGGCGGCAGCCACGGCCAGAACGGCGGCGAAAATAAACTGAAACAACGATGTTTAGTTCAGGTGTCAAAGAATATTTTAGCGACGTATACTAGGATGTTGAATCCTTGTGTTGTTTTCATTGTTGTATCATTATTCCATTGTCTTAGGTATATGTTACAATTGAACCAATTAATGCAATCGACATTTATTGAAATTTACAAACACACGACTGTTTTTAATTCGGTATTATATACATCTCGCCAATACTCTTCGAAGATATATATTTATGTACTATACAACGTACTATGATTTCATTCTGTAATGCATAAGAACACTCAACGTTTTACTCTGATATATTTTGTGTTCACTCACCAGCTTCATGTTTGTGCTTCTGATGCTTGTCAGTGGTGATCTGATGCCGGTCCTGGCTTCAGCCGTCCTTTTATACCGCCTGTTGGGACTTTGGTACACCAGGGACAGAGGCACTGTCATGGTCAGGTATCGGGCAGTTCTCCACTACAGTGGTGGCCGGATTCCAGAGGTCAGATTAATGTGGGTTATAGTGGTGCCAATCGGTACAATCATTTTCGGAATTCCGCGCATTTGCGCGAAAATGCTCCTGTTGTTTACCGGGTCAGGTTTGTAACCTAATTTCACTTTTGTTACATAGGAATAGGATCATAAGACGATCAAATACACCGTGTGAACAAATCTGGATAACCATATTGTGGTATAACATATCACCTCCAGAAAATACGGTTATACATTTAACGTTCGTACGATCCTTTTCCTTTTTTATAAAAGAATTGACGACACACTTTGTCGCCAACTCTTATGGACTCGCCAGCGAACACATTGGTCATATTAGCGCCCAGGGGCCATAGCTCTACCGGAGTTCGAAACACGGGCCCCCCACGTGAGAGCCAGACGTCTTAACCACTCGGCTATTACGCCCCTTAGCGTTCGTACGATAATGTAAAGTGCTTTGTCACTAAATTATCAAAATACGACGCACTTGTAACACATACACGGAGCTACGCCACCATCACGAATATGAGCCTTTCCGCGATCTGGATGTCACTTAATGCCACGTCGTCACCAAGAGTCGTAAGTGATTCAGATGCTCGAAGGTGAAAACGATGATCATTAGAACGTTAGCCCTTTAACCCTATTTGTAACAGGCTCCTGGCTACCCCTATTTGTAACAGGGAGAGCCACTCAATATGGGGGGGGGGAAGCGGATTCCGCCCCCCCCCTCCCGGAGATCTCGAGATATACCCGTCCGATTTTAAAAAATGAAACGTTGTTTGGTTCCCCTCAACACGATCTACATTTCTAAATATAAAAAAAATATAAATTGTGGATAGGGGGCAACAGGGGGGCAAAAACGACAAATTGTAGCGGTATTTTTGATCCAACCTAGCTTTCATGTTTATGGGCCGATTTTAGCACAACCAATAGGAATCGATGGAGATTGAATTGGAAATTGATATATAACGGTGACGTTTGAAAATTCAAAATCATAGGCGTGTGCAGGTCACTCAATATGGGGGTGAAGTAAATGCGTAATAAAACCATTTTTTTATGTTGTTTTTTTGATAAATGAAATGTTATGTGATTTTGACATTAGAGAAACAGTTATAAATCATATTTTTTGCCATAGGCGGTACCAGGTTAGTGAAAAAGGGAGGTCAAATTGGGAAAAAATATTAACCGCAGACAAGTTGCTACCCAGCACTATAAATATGTTACTGATCGTAGATAGTTCCTTTTTGCATGTTGTATTTCATCATAGGCGTATCCAGGATCCAAACTGGGGCGGTGCAAGACCTTTTGATAAGTATATTATCCGCTATTATGATACTAACTAGTCAACAGTGACTATTTCACTTAGAACTTCAATTAACATTGCTTACCCCCTTTTTACCCTACTTGGACTCGCCTATTATCTTATAATCGTTCGTCGAGTAGCCTGTGGTGCGTGTTTCATCCGAAAACTGCAGTATGTTATGTCATTGTACGCCCATGCCTCTTAGTTTCCTTGCAATAAGAAATATCCAATAAGAAATATTGGACAAATTGTAGAAAATAGAGTTTTAAAGCAAATTGCAAACGCAATTCACCAAAGATACGAAATAGCATTCTCTTTAAAATGGCAATCTCAGATTTGCAAAATTTTGGGTTTTTGACTAAAATTTATAAAAACGGATTTTTTTTGGGAAAAATCCCCACAAAATCAAAATTTTCAAAGATATTAGAAAAACCGGAATATATGTAAGAGAACTGAGTATGGACAATACTCATACCAAATTTCAAAGCAATATCTTCATTTCTGACTGAGTAATGGCTCCCTAAGTGTAAGAAACTGATGACGTCATTTGTTTTTGAATTTTTTTGTGACTTTTTTGGACAAGATACGAACAAATAATTACCTTTTCTGTATCACCGAGCCAAAACTGGTCTAGGAACATGCCTTTTTATTTACATTTATCCATTTCTAATTTTGAGGTTTTCTGAAGAGCAAAATCGCTGTTCTGGACGTCGTAAATCTGAGGTCATTCACTTGACCTGGAAGGTCATCTATTGACCTGAAACCTAAAAATCGCATACTGTTAGATTACTCTCATGACAGGCAACATGCTGGTATAAACTGCATTGCTCTAAGTTGCTTGGTTTGGAAGTTAACAGGGGGGCCTATCAGGCCCCCCGTAGGGCGAAGGTGAAAAAAGCTCCCGTAGGGCGACGGTTAACCCGCGCCGTGCCGGGGGGGGGGGGGTGTTTAGCCCCCGTCGTTTTTCGAGGATAGCGAAAAACGGCGGCGCGCAGTGCCGGCGTGTTTGGCACACCTGTTCGGGCATCAATTGCCAACATGATTTATAAAAAAATACCTCGGGTCATCTCAGGTCAGGTCACCAGACCAGGTCACGTGATCCCACCTCCCAAAACAACTGGTGGTAGTACCACAGTCACAGTTTTTGGATGATCGGTTTTACACGTACAGGATTTTATAACGTCATATATATCTACAATTCGCTTATCTTTGATTTTTTCATAAGGTCGGGTCAATTTCGTGACCTCCCCATTATAAGTCAATGGGGAAATATTCCAATGCTTCCTTTTCCAAGAATACGCAATATATCAGTCTAATTCCTTCTGGATCATGCTATTATAGGCCATTCTTGATGACATAGGTACAAATTTTGTTCAGTAACCGCTACAGGGTCAGCCGAGGTCATCCGAGGTCACCAACAGTTGTATGTCAATAACTCTCGACATAATGACGATAGAGAAGTGGAACAGACACCAATGTGTTTGTCTCTTCAAGGCACGCCTTCCCATATGCAACATGATCTACTTGGGTCACCGCTTGACCTTGACCTGAGGTCACATTTTTAAGTTGACCTAACCTGGTCAACACTAATATGAGTCGAAGTGCCTTGACGAGACAAACACGATGGCATCAAAATTATTGCCTTGTCTTTATTAGGGAAGAAGCTATTCGTGATTTTGTTGTGTACAAAATAGCCTTTTTGACATTCGATGACCTCTGGAGCCTAAACTATTGACCTAAGCTGAAATCTGAAAACTTTTTATTGATATCATGTTTCAAGAGCTTTCCATCTCTCTTTTCTTTTTCCTCCTAGCTATCATAGTTCCTGTGATATCTTGGGGTTTCTGGAGCGAAGTCCTAAAACTGGAAAATTTGACCTATGATGACCTCTGGTGACCTCAATATTGGCGTTAGAAGAAGACAACATCTGAAGTACTTTCGAATGTGCTTGTCGAGAGATTTTTAACGCCTTTTCTGCGTCTTTCTAGCTCTTTTAGTTTTCGAGTGAGAGGGGGTGTCTAACCCCCCCCCCCCCCCCCCCCCCCAGCACGGCGAAGGTGGCGCCGAGCACCGGCACGGCGCGGGTTAACACAACTGAATATCTCACTGGACATATAGGCTAGGAATATCTTTATGAAAATACGAAATACAACCAGAGCTAAAACGCTATCTTCAGCGAAAGTATATATGAATGTATTTGTGTACAATATTCAACGAAGGATTTGGCATGAACTCTTCATACCACAACTGGTATCACTGTCCCGGTTGGATGTGCTAAAAATGACTGAATGTGAATGCGTTGAGGTTCCAATTGCACCCTTTCCATATGCTTGGTGATGGTTGGCGTTAATCGGTAAAGCGCACAAACAAGATGCATGCTGATCCAGTGGCAGCTGGCAGGATGTGATAGGATCGTCTCAAGCAAAATGTGGGGAAACGAGAAAGTGCACATTCCAGCTTTAATATCATCTATTTATAACATCCGTACATGGTGGTAGGTACATACCCAGAACGACTTGGGATGAGAGGACGGAGTAGGTTGAAGGGTGCGGGTCACAAAATATCAGAGTAGGTTGCAGCTGCTCTGTGCCACGGCCGGCGGTCATGCACGTGTCCGCATGCTGTGGAAAACTCAGGGACGTAGCTAATGATAGGGGGGACGGGGGCGATGGCCCCCCTGAACAAAATACATTGACACTAGATAAAATGAGATTTTCTGACGACCCGACCTTACCCCGCCCCCCCTTCCCCCTTTCCCCCCGGTCAACAACATATGGCTGAAGAGCGAAATTGGTTTTTACTACCGGCGTGCCCCCCCCCCTCACCCTGATAAAAATCCTGGCTACGTGCCTGGGAGAAACAAAGCGTTGCGAATGAGGGTATCACAAATTCATCTTTGGAGACGGCTCGTCACCGGCCGTTTGATTATAATGACAATGGTAAGACGAAACATTCTTGCGGAGTTGTATACAACGTGCTCGTACTGAAAGCAACTCGCTATATATGGAAAGGATGGGAGGACAAGACAATGTCAGATAGCAATATACGCCATAAGAGATGCAGTAAATCCATACCTGCATACTGGCATTTGATGAAAAATAGAACGACAGTGACAACAGAGGTGTAGCAATGGTGCGTAGGCTCGCAATCCGAATACATTGCCAGTATCGGGATATTTCAGCCTCCAGCGAGTAGAGTAAATACCAGCGTTGATAACAGCGAAACGATACCAATTGCAACTCGGTACACTACATCTCTTGAATGGTGCTGTACGCAGTCTGGACCATATTTTTCAAGATTTGCTGGATCTCTACTGATCATGTACCGACAACAGTTGGACGGATACATCAGTCAGGGATTGTCACAAGGCAACGCAAATATTAGCATCTTTCCGAAGCATAACGTAACTTACCTATTACAATCGCTCGGCTTTACTTCGCTATTAATTATACAAAAATCGTATGTGCATTTTTATATATATATATATATTTTTTTATGCAAATTGTAGTGCTACAAACAGCTAAAATGCATTTTGGAAATATAAAAATGGCAACTTTTACTCCAACTTGGATGGGCGGGCAAAACATAATTTCCCCCCCCCCATTTTCGTTTGGGTGGGGGTGGGTTGAGGTGGGAGGTGGGGGGGATTGCCCATTTTACTCCCCCTCTGGATCCGCGCATCTGCATGCATATGCACTAGTGTTAACACCTCCTTTACACTAGTGTTACACTAGTGCTAACACCTCCTTTAGATTCCTTGCTGTTTGACGACTCAACAATTGTCAATGCCATTTATTTTTCACCATGGTAAAGGAAAATATGGCATATTAACTTTTTAGGATACCTGTCCCAACGCTATTTAGGTCGAGATAAAACTAACCTGATGTAAATCAATCGGAGCAGAATACTCACATCTACTGATTATACCGAACCGACCTTTAGTGACTGGACTGGAAATGCTACCGTTTATTCCTGCACACAGACTGTGCCGCAGCATATTACTGCAATGCAGACCAGCCTATAACAAGCCATTTCATTCCTGCACTTAGACTGTGCCCCAGCTCATTACTGCAATGCGGAACAGCCTATTACAAGCCATTTCATTCCTGCACTCAGACTGTGCCGCAGCTCATTACTGCAATGTAGACCAGTGTATTACAAGCCATTTAATTCCTGCATACAGACTGTGCTGCAGCTTATTACTGCAATGCAGACTAGCCTATTACAAGCCATTTGATTCCTGCACTCAGACTGTGCACCAGCTCATTACTGCAATGCAGACCAGCCTATTACATTCCATTTCATTCCTGCACTCAGACTGTGCCGCAGCTCATTACTGCAATGTAGACCAGTGTATTACAAGCCATTTCATTCCTGCATACAGACTGTGCCGCAGCTCATTACTGCAATGCAGACTAGCCTATTACAAGCCATTTTATTCCTGCACTCAGACTGTGCACCAGCTCATTACTGCAATGCAGACCAGCCTATTACAATCCATTTCATTCCTGCACTCAGACTGTGCCGCAGCATATTACTGCAATGCAGACCAGCCTATTACAAGCCATTTCATTCCTGCACTCAGACTGTGCCGCAGCTCATTACTGCAATGCAGGCCAGCCTATAACAAGCCATTTCATTCCTGAACTCAGACTGTGCCGCAGCATATTACTGCAATGCAGACCAGCCTATAACAAGCCATTTCATTCCTGAACTCAGACTGTGCCGCAGCTCATTACTGCAATGCAGACCAGTGTATTACAAGCCATTCCATTCCTGCACTCATAATGTGCCGCAGCTCATTGCTGCAATGCAGACCAGCGTATTACAAGCCATTCCTGCACTCAGACTGTGCCGCAGCTCATTACTGCAATGCAGACCAGCGTATTACAAGCTATTTCATTCCTGGCACTTAGGCTGTACCGTAGCATATTGCTGCAATACGGAACAGCCTATACTGAAGTCTAAACAATGGATTCCTGGCACTTATACTGTACCGCAGCATATTGGTTCAATATGGTGGCGTCGTGGAGTTTATCACCGGTGCTCAATAAGCTCTCAACACAACCATGAGGAGATGAAAATACGACTTTGGCTTCGTATACTGAACATTTTCCATTGTCCATGTTTTCAATCCATGTATTCAATCCAGATTAGATCAGATAAGGATCTTCAGCTTCACTCTGCAGATATGAACTTCGAGCCAGTCTTTGACATTCATGATGACGTGATATTAATTTATTTTCTTTTTTCGTTCATAACAACACGAGACTTTCATTTCCGCTACTTCTCGCAATCTATACTGAATATGCGAGTCAATGTTTTCGAAATACATGGCTTTCGATTTTTTTTTGCGGGGAGGGAGGGGGAGGGGGGTTCGTTTATCTTGATAAATTAGATAAACCAATGCCACATTTAACACTTTCAGGTACGAATTCACCATATTAGCACATTCGCAGCAATTTGGCAATGTGACTGGTTTTCGTTATTGCGGAAGAATACAAAATCGGATGAATTTACCCAGATTTTGTATTAGGACTTGCTGTGATTTGGTCATCAAAACAATTTGGACCATTCTGAATCCAACAGTAGTGAGATAGTAAAACTCACGTAATTATATCATCAAAATGTTCCAGCCTTTCGTTTCTATAGAAATCCTAGTAGGATTGCTTCAGACGCAGTTGGGTGACAGCCGATGATAGAATGATGAGGAGTGGAGATTGCAATTCTCACTCCTCATAATCCATTCTCATCCTCACATCCAAGGGATGTAGGAACGTCCCCAAAAGTGTGAGGGAGGGGGGGGGGGCAGTGAAACTTTGATCTAGTCTTGAGAGAAACACAACCCCCATATGGAAGATGTCTTTGCAGATTTGGGATCTCCTCGCCTTGGCGAACCTTTTGCCATATTTATTTTCTCACCAAGCGAAATAAAATATTTTAGCAAAAATGTTGGCCGAAAAGTGAGGGGGCCATGTCCCCCCCCCCCCTGTTCCTACGCCTATGTCACATCCTCATTAATCCATCAAACCCATTACCATTGGTTATGGGCTGTGATAAGACCGCCTTACAAAGGTGTTATCTTACCTAGACTGCCCTTATTTGTGATCTTTTTGAATTATATATGTACGAAAAGCATCTGGACTTCAAAACATATATTGTAGACCAGAACAAACATATTGAACACCACAAACAAAATAAATACTAGGTAATCAAACTGGTCACCTTTTAAAGAACATGAAACAACAGCAGAACTCAGAAAGCAGTAGATCCGAAAAAACTTGTCTGTCTAGTTGTTGGCAGACCTGTAGCCGACGATGACACGCTCATACTGGGGCTCCTCGTAGGAAGCACGGACTTCCTCCTCGTCCTCCTCCTCCTGCTCATCGTCGCCATCGTCAGACACCTCTGGTGTGGGGTACTGGGTGGGCACGGGGGTGGGCAGGTGGTTCCCCTGCGGCTGGAAGCCGTCCTCGCCGGCCGAGTATACCACCGTGTAGGTGACGCCGTCGGGAGCCGTGTAGCTGAACTGGCCCGAGACGCTGTAGCTGTCGTCATCCTCCGGCTGGCCAGACTCCGACACAGAGATGCCGTTCTCAGTCTCAAAACTGATGGGAAAAGATGACGCATATATCAGTACTTGTGTTGCCGATAGTGAATATTCGGAATATGTACTGGCCGCTCAGAAAATATGTCACATTTCTAAACTCAATTATCTGATGGCACTTGAAGGAAGTGATTTAGGGACGTAAGTTGCTACGATATTTGCTGCAATCTATTTCCATGTTTTGTGCACTAAGACCATGAAAGAAGGGCTTCTGCTCATTTTTAAATCACTACTCAATACTCTATAATTTCAAAATCACTACTCAATACTTTATAATCTCAAATTCACTGAATACAAATAGTCACTTACGACTGCTGGTAGGAGAGATCGTCGTTGTGTTCGATGTTCTGTCTGAGGATTTCAATGATGTCCCGTTCGTAGGAGGGATCAGACGGGGCGGCGGCAGCCACGGCCAGAACGGCGGTGAAAATAAACTGAAACAACGATGTTTAGGTGTCATTGAATATACTTTCGTCTTATAACGGGCATCTCATGACGTGACTGATTAGTTAATGTTTGCGAATTTGAATAGTTTAGGCTATGTCTGCGGGTAATCAAAACCAATACCTTCGTGTTTTACATACCGTTTGTTTCAACAATGGAGACATAGTTCATTTTGATAGAGCATACCCGTCTAACATAATCTGTACCTATTTGTTTTACACTACGGATAACAACGGATAGTGCCGGACAGCTTACTATTGTTTCCACTCACCAGCTTCATGTTTGTGTTTCTGATGTTGTCAGTAGTGATCTGATGCCGGTCCTGGCTTCAGCCGTTCTTTTATACCGCCTGTTGGGATATTGGTACACCAGGGACAGAGGCACTGTCAAGGTCAGGTATCGGGCAGTTCTCCACTATAGTGGTGGCCGGATTCCAGAGGTGGGTTTAAATGTGGGTTAGCACAGAAGCTATGGCCAACACAATTGCGACGCAAGTGGTTCTGTGTATACAAATTGATTCTAGGATAACAAAATGACAATATTCATAGGTTGTCAGTCTTCTCTGGATCAAATAACTGTGCATTTGTGGCCTAAATACAACACCCACATTAAACACATACGGTCATTATCTTATTTTAAGCATTTTCTTGGGGGGGGGGGGGGGGAATGGCTCCTCGTATTTTCCTGTCAGTCTTCTAGACATTTTTTTCTTTTTTCAAATGCTAAATTTAGTCCGAATGTTTTTTGAATGGATGGATTTCCGAGGTCAGGCCCCGCGATAAGCATAGCTTGTTGTGCAGGCCCTGACCCCACCACCCGATCAAGCAATTCCTGGCGTCCGGCAGAATTTAGAAACGAAAGTTTTACGTGCCCGACATACCTGGACACGGTCCGCCCCGCCCTCTGACGTCACCTGACCTTGAGTGTGACCGCTGCCACCGGCCACAGGCCATCCCAGTCAGGGGAAAATAGTGAGCGCCGAAGCGACTCGAAACCGGGCTGCCACTACCGGGTGAGGTCAGAAGCCCAGCGCTCTCCCAACTGAGGTACAGGGGTGGAAAAATCACCATAAATGATGGTTATTCCAAGCTAAACACTGTTTTCGCCACTACTAAATCATCAAATTAGTTTTCCGGCAGTGGCACATTTTAACTGGAATATACAAGTGTTACTGGAATATACTGGGACCAAGACTTTATACACAAAATGGAGAGTGAAAACATTTCCAGGGAGCTCCATTAATATACATTCGTGTTGTTCTATAAATACCTGCATAATATTTAAGATTGTTTCAGCGTAGTCTTTGTTTACGGCAGCGACCATCATACACATTTATTACTATTTATACGTTGATTATGAAATCCTTCTTATTTATCCGTCACGATAATATTTTAACTAGACTTGGTGGTCATGCTAAATTAATAGGTTTCGACTTTCGAATGTAATTGCTGAATGAAGCAATATTTTTGCAGCGTCCTCCATTGTCTTTAAAGGGATTATACGGGTTTTTCCCAGAATAATTGAGTTACATAGTAAAACTTACTTATAAAGGTGGTAGAAGTCACACGGTAGTCACATTTTTATGGAAATTGCCTCTTCTGCACGTAAGGACATTTAATAGTGCGCTGTGATGTCACCGCGTACTTTCTGCAGTACTGGCTGAGGCAGAGCCCTGAGCCAGTCATCTCTTTTATGTTAATGAAAACACCTCACTTATCACTCGCCCTACGGGGTGTGTGGGGGGGGGGGGGGGGGGGGAGGGGGGGGGGGGGGGCTGACAGGCCCCCCTGAGGTTTTTCTTGAATAACTTTTTACACGTACGGTGCATCTTGCTGACATTTTTGGTAGCTGAGTTCACAACAATTATACGTATGCTGTACAAATTTAATTGAAATTGATAAAGCAGTTTGCGATACAATCATGTTTTGATGGCGTCATGTTGGTGGAAAAACGATGAATATTTGAAAAATGGTAGAAAAAAGAGTTTTAAAGGAAATTGCAAACGAAATTCACCAAAAACAAGAATTGGCATTTTCTTTAAAATAGCAATCTCGGATTTTCAAAATTTTTGGTTTTTAACCCTAAAATAAAAAAAAAAAAAAAAAAATGGGAAAAATCCCCACAAAATCAAAATTTTCGAAGATGTTAGTAAAACCAGAATATGTGTGAGAGAACTGAGTATAGAAAATACCCATACCAAATTTAAAAAGCAATATCTTCATTTTTGACTAAGTGATGGCTCACGAAGTGTAAGAAACTGATGACGTCATTTTTTAAATAACATTTTTGACTTTTTTGACAAGATACGAACAAATAATTACCATTTCCGTATTTCTGAGCCAAAACTGGTTTAGGAACATGCCTTTTTATTTGTATCTATCAATTTATAATTTTGAGGTTTTCGGAAGAGCAAAATCGCTGTTCTGGACGTGGTAAATCCGAGGTCATTCACTTGACCTGGAAGGTCACCCGTTGACCTGAAACCTAAAAAATGCATACTGTTTCATGTATAAATATGTTCATCCTTTTCGACAAAACAGCTCGTGAGCATTGATAGCAGCTGACGAACAGAGCATCGACGACCACTTTGCCTTTCGGGTTTGTTAATATTGTTCGTATGGATTATTTACTGTGTTAGGTGCGCCGTTTTACATAACATCTTCTTCCCGCTGATTATAGTGGGGATCGTTTTATCGATATCAAATCCAAACATGAGCAAAAAGAATATAAGTGAAAATTCAACTAAAGAGGCTCGGCAGATGTGAATTGTATCGTATCCAACAATCAAACTATTAGCTTCTTACTGTAATAACAATATCTTTGACATTTCAAAACAGTGGACACACTCCCTTTAATGCGAAAACGAAATGCGATGATTTTTTCTCTCTACATTTTGTTTATAAAGCTTCTGTGATTTGGCCCTGAAAACATTTTCACCCATTCTGAATCCAACAGTAGGGGAGATAGTAAAGCTCACGTAATTATATCATCAAAATGTTCCAGCCTTTCGTTTCTATAGAAATCCTAGTAGCATTGCTTCAGACGCAGTTGGGTGACAGCTGATGATAGAATGATGAGGAGTGGGGATTGCAATTCTCACTCCTCATAATCCATTCTCATCCTCACATCCCAGGAATGTAGGAACGTCCCCAAAAGTGTGAGGGAGGGGGGGGGGGCAGTGGAACTTAGATATCGTTTTGAGAGAAACACAACGCACCTATGGAAGATTTCTTTGCAGATTTGGGATCTTCTGTCCTTGGCAAACCTTTTGCCATATTAATTTTCTCACCAAGCGAAATAAAATATTTTAGCAAAAATGTTGGCCGAAAAGTGAGGGGGCCATGTTCCCCTGCCCCCCCCCCCCGTTCCTACGCCCATGTCACATTCTCATCAATCCATCCAACCCATTACCATTGGTTATGGGCTGTGGTAAGACGGCCTGATAAAGGTGTTATCGTACCTAGACTGCCCCCATTTGTGATTTGTTTGAATTATATATGTACGAAACGCATCTGGACTTCAAAACATATATTGTAGAACAGAACAAACATATGACACACCACAAACAAAATAAATACTAGGTAATCAAACTGGTCACATTTGAAAGAACATGAAACAACAGCAGAACTCAGAAAGCAGTAGATCCGAGAAAAAAACTGTCTGTCTAGTTGTTGCGAGACCTGTAACCGACGATGACACGCTCATACTGGGGCTCCTCGTAGGAAGCACGGACTTCCTCCTCCTCCTCCTCCTCCTCCTGCTCATCGTCGCCATCGTCAGACACCTCTGGTGTGGGGTACTGGGTGGGCACGGGGGTGGGCAGGTGGTCCCCCTGCGGCTGGAAGCCGTCCTCGCCGGCCGAGTACACCACCGTGTAGGTGACGCCGTCGGGAGCCGTGTAGCTGAACTGGCCCGACACGCTGTAGCTGTCGTCATCTTCCGGCTGGCCAGACTCCGACACAGAGATGCCGTTCTCAGTCTCGAAACTGGTAGGAAAAGATGACGCATATATCAGTACTTGTGTTGCCGATAGTGAATATTCGGAATATGTACTGGCCGTTCAGAAAATATGACACATTTCTAAACTCAATTATCGAATGGGATTTGAAGGAAGTGTTTAAGGAATGTAAGTTGCTACGATATTTGCTGCAATCTATTTCCATGTTATGTGCAATAACACCATGAAAGAATGGCTTCTGCTCATTTTTGACTCACTGGTACTTTATAATCTCAAATTTACTGACTACAAATAGTTACTTACGACTGCTGGTAGGAGAGATCGTCGTTGTGGTCGATGTTCTGTCTGAGGATTTCAATGATGTCCCGTTCGTAGGAGGGATCAGACGGGGCGGCGGCAGCCACGGCCAGAACGGCGGCGAAAATAAACTGAAACAACGATGTTTAGTTTAGGTGTCAAATAATATTATAGCGACGTATTATATTATAGCGACGACTGTTGAATCCTTTTGTTGTTTTCATTGTTGAATCATTATTCCATTGTATTTTGTTGAAGTGATAATAGAACCAATTAATGCAATCGACATTTATTTAAATTTGCAAACATACGACTGTTTTAAATTCAGTACTATATACGTCTCCTCAGCACTCTTTGGAGATATATATTTATGTACTACAACGTACTATGATTTCATACGCTAATGCAGAAGAATGGCCAACGTTTTACTCTGATATATTTTGTGTTCACTCACCAGCTTCATGTTTGTGCTGCTGATGCTTGTCAGTGGTGATCTGATGTCGGTCCTGGCTTCAGCCGTCCTTTTATACCGCCTGGTGGGACATTGGTACACCAGGGACAGAGGCACTGTCAAGGTCAGGTATCGGGCAGTTCTCCACTACAGTGGTGGCCGGATTCCAGAGGTCAGATTAATGTGGGTTATAGTGGTGCCAATCGGTACAATCATTTTCGGAATTCCGCGCATTTGCGCGAAAATGCTCCTGTTGTTTACCGCGTCAGGTTTGTAACCTAATTTCACTTTTGTTACATAGGAATAGGATCATAAGACGATGAAATACACCGTGTGAACAAATATGGATAACCATATTGTGGTATAACATATCACCTCCAGAAAATACGGTTATACATTTAACGTTCGTACGATCCTTTTCCTTTTTTTATAAAAGAATTGACGACACACTTTGTCGCCAACTCTTATGGACTCGCCAGCGAACACATTGGTCATATTAGCGCCCAGGGGCCATAGCTCTATCGGGGTTCGAAACACGGGCTCCCCACGTGAGAGCCATACGTCTTAACCACTCGGCTATTACGCCTCCTTAGCGTTCGTACGATAATGTAAAGTGCTTCTTAGTCACTAAATTATCCAAATACGACGGACTTGTAACACATACACGGAGCTACGCTACCATCACGAATATGAGCCTCGCCGCGATCTGGATGTCACTTAATGCCACGTCGTCACCAAGAGTCGTAAGTGATTCAGATGCTCGAAGGTGAAAACGATGATCATTAGAACGTTAGCCCTTTAACCCGCGCGGTGCCGGGGCAGGGGGGTGTTTAGACCCCCGTCGTTTTTCGAGGATAGCGCAAAACAGCGGCGCGCAGTGCCGCCGTGCTTGGCACAACTGTTCGGGCATCAATTGCCCACATTATTTATTTAAAAAAAATACCTTGGGTCATCTCAGGTCAGGTCACCAGACCAGTTCACGTGATCCCACCTCCCAAAAAAACTTGTGGTAGTACCACAGTCACAGTTTTTGGATGATCGGTTTTACACTTACAAAATTTTATAACGTCATATACATATCTACAATTCTTTCATCTTGGATTTTTTTTATATCAGCGACCTAAGGTCGAGTCAATTTCGTGACCTCTTCATTATAAGTCAATGCGGAAATATGTCAATGCTTCCTTTTCCAAGGGTACGCAATATATCAGTCTAATTCCTTCTGAATCATGTTATTATAGGCCATTATTGATGACATAGGTACCATTTGTGTTCAGTGACCCCTACAGGATCAGCCGAGGTCATCCGAGGTCACCAACAGTTGTATGTCAATAACTCTCGACATAATGACGATAGAGAAGTGAAACCGACACCAATGTGTTTGTCTCTTCGAGGCACGTCTTCCCATATGCAATTGACCTAACCTAGTCAACACTAATACACTGTAAACTAATTTCGACAAGGATCCGTTTTTTAACCACTAGCGTTTGTGAAAAATACAAATATTTGGGATGTCAGAAGACGAGTTCCTCGTCACAACTCGTCGAATCAACAAGTCAAACGCTATCTTTAATACCAATACCTAGTTTTGCATTAGTAATATTGACAAAGAATAGGGAACCCATTGTAAAAATGGCACGGATCTGCTCCGTATGTGCATAACATGTGTAACATGTGTATGTGTAAGCCACACGTTTGTTGGCAGAGTCAGCGACACGTTCGTTAAACGTGTGGTGGAAGCACAATTACGTGGATGTCGCACGTTGTTCATAACAAGCACAAGCATGTGCCGCGTTAAGCTTCATGCGATAATCTCGTTCGCCATTTTGGATGACGCGATTTTCTAAGACGTATAGTTATCTGTAATTAACAATTATGCAAATGGTCTCACTGATAAGTTGCTGTTATATTGCTATTTGATTTATCTCGTAAGCTTGTTGGTTATTTTGTTTATTTTTTTGCGTATTGTTTTTGCTCTCTGTGTGGTTAACAAGAAAGTATCTCGGTTAGGATCCTTCGCGAATGTTATTCCCAGCATGCGGCTCAGTAGGGCACGCCGTTTGTTCTTCATGGTGCTGGCGTTGGACGAGCCGTGCGCGTGTTGTCTTGTTTTAAGTTACTTGTTTTTTTCTTGGATATATATCTCGCATATATATATGTGCATTTTGCTGGTTGATTGAGTTGAGATGAACAGAAATCAAGATGAGGCATAGGTATAGTGACATTGAGGTATGTGTTCTCTAAGGCCCAGTTCCCGATGCGTTTCAGCAGACTGGGAAGATGGTAAGCGTTCAACTTCTTGTGTTGATAGTGTTATCGGGTGTTTTCATATATGCCAATATGTGCATATATTATGATGTGGAAAGTTGATCAATCGTGAGTCATATTTCCTGTATAGATATGGTCTTGGAGTCAGTCGGGACCGAGGCTCCCGGGTCGTAGGTATGTTAAAAATGTGCCTTGTATCGTTTGAGGCTGGGGTCATCGTTTCGTTTTGAAGATTATTGAAGCATCTTTTTGTGTTCACGTCAGATGACGTTTGTTTCGCACGTCACAGGACGTTTGCGTCGCGTCGGAGGATACGCAGTACGCATGTCGCATGTTACACACCAGGGTTATGACTTATGCTGGTTTTCAAATATACTAAAAAGAGTTGTGTCATGTTTTAGCACTGGGAGCTGCAAACTGTCTACGAACACCTCCTGCGTAAAACTACGATTACAAGGAAGGCTCCTGTAGCATAATTCGGGTCAGTGCCTGGTATCCTACATACAAGTACAGGTCTGCACCGGGTAAGCACTGCTTTGATTACTAACGTTTGCCTTGTTTCGACTCAACGATGACAAAGATCAGCCTTGTTAGACACATACAGGTACGTGGTTCTATCTGGTAATGGCATAATCACAACATGGTAGACGTTCGTAGACATTACGATGATAAAGTGGTCCTTCGTAGTTCGTTCAACCAACTACGAGTGAATAGGTTGTAAGAAGATACCAACGACTCGTGATATTAACGACTCAAAACGTTGTTTTACAACAAGGCAAAGGGTATGCGGATTTACGCTAAACTTGTATGCTTGTAAAAGTGACAAACGCTTGTTGAAATGAGTTTACAGTGTATGAGTCGAAGTGCCTTGACGAGACAAACACGATGGCATCAAAATTATTGCCTTGTATTTATTAGGGAAAAAGCTATTCTTGAAAAATGTTTTGTAAAAAATAGCCTTTTTGACATTTGATGAGCTCTGGAGCCCAGACTATTGACCTAAGGTGAAATCTGAGGGCTTTTTGATAATTTCATGTTTCAAGAGATTTCCATTGATCTTTTATGTTTGTTCCTAGCTATCATAGTTCCTGTGATATCTTGGAGTTTCTGGAGCGAAGTCCTAAAACTGGAAAATTTGACCCATGAGGACCTCTGGTGACCTCAATATTGGCTTTAGAAGAAGACAAAATCTGAAGTACTTTCGGATGAACTTGTCGAGAGATTTTTAACGTCTTCTCTGCGTCTTTCTAGCCCTTTTAGTTTTCGAGTTAGAGTAGGGGGTGTCTAAACACACACACACACACACACACACACACCTCCCCCCGGCACGGCGAAGGTGGCGCCGAGCACCGGCACGGCGCGGGTTAACAAAACTGAATATCTCACTGAACATATAGGCTAGGAATATCTTTATGAAAATACGAAATACAACCAGAGCTAAAACGTTATCTTCAGCGAAAGTATATATGAATGTATTTGTGTAAAATATACAACGAAGGATTTGGCATGAATTCTTCGTACCACAACTGGTTGGTATACCTGTCTCGGCTGGATGTGCTAAAAATGACTGAATGTTTGAGGTTCCAAATTCACTCTTTCCATATGTTTGGTGACGGTTGGCGTTAATCGGTAAAGCGCACAAACAAGATGCATGCTGATCCAGTGGCAGCTGGCAGGATGTGATAGGATCGTCTCAAGCAAAATGTGGGAAACGAGAAAGTGCACATTTCCAGCTTTAATAACATCGATGTATAACATCCGGGCATGGTGGTAGGTACATACCCAGGACGACTTGGGATGAGAGGACGGAGTAGGTTGAAGGGTGCGGGTCACAAAATATAATAGCAGGTTGCAGCTGCCTGTGCCACGGCCGGCGGTCATGCACGTGTCCGCATGCTGTGGAAAAACCAGGGACGTAGCTAAGGAGAGGGGGGACGGGGGCGATGGCCCCCCTGAACAAAATACATTGATACTAGATAAAATTAGATTTTCTGACGACCCGACCCGACTACCCCCCCCCCCCCCCCTTCCCCCCGGTCAACAACATATGGCTGAAGAGCGAAATTGGTTTTTACTACCGGCGTGCCCCCCCCCCCCCGACACCCTGATACAAATCCTGGCTACGTGCCTGGGAGAACCAAAGCGTTGCAAATGAGGGTATTACAAATTCATCTTTGGAGACGACTTGTCAGCGGCCGTTTGATTAGCCTACTGACAATGGTAAGACAAAACATTCATGCGGAGTTGTATACAACGTGCTCGTACTGAAAGGAAATCGCTATATATGGAAAGGATGAGAGGACAAGACAATGCCAGATAGCAATACGCGCAATAAGAGATGCAAAAATCCATACCTGCGTGCTAGCATTCGATGAAAAATATAACGACAGTGACAACAGTGGTGTAGCAATGGTGCGTAGGCTCGCAATCCGAATATATTGCCAGTGGCGGAATATTTCAGCCTGCAGAGAGTAGAGTAAATACCAGCGTTGATAACAGCGAAACGTTACCAATTGCAACTCGGTACACTACATCTCTTGAATGGTGCTGCACGCAGTCTGGACCATATTTTTCAAGATTTGCTGGATCTCTACTGACCATGTACCGACAACAGTTAGACGGATACATCAGTCAGGGATTGTCACAAGGTAATATGTCACGGATACATCAGTCAGGGATTGTCACAAGGTATCACAAGAGTAATATTTGCAGGCAAGGCAAATATTAGCATATTTCCGAAGCATAACGTAACAGACCTATTACAGTCGCTCGGCTTTACTTCGCTATTAATTATACACAAATTTTATGTGCATTTTGTTCATTTTTTTAAAGCAAATTGTAGTGCTAAAAACAGCTAAAATACATTTTGGAAAGATAAAAATGGCAACTTTTACTCCAACTTGGGGGGGGGGGGGGGGGGCAAAACATACTTTTGCTCCCCCCTCCCAATTTTCGTTTGGGTGGGGGGGGGGCAATTTCCCATTTTACCCTCCCCCTTGGATCCGCCTCTACATGCATATGCTCGAACACACGAACACTAGTGTTAACACCTCCTTTAGGTTCCTTGCTGTTTGACGACTCAACAATTGTCAATGTCATTTATTTTTCTCAAATTTATAGGAATGGCATATTAACTTTTTAGGTTACCTGTAGCAACGCTATTTAGGTCGAGATAAAACTAAAACCTGATGCGAATCAATCGGAGCAGAATATTCATCTCTACTGATTTTACCGAACCGACCTTTAGTGACTGGACTGGAAATGCTACCGTTTATTCTTGCACTCAGAATGTGCCGCAGCTCATTACTGCAATGTAGACCAGCGTATTACAAGCCATTTAATTCCTGCACTCGGACTGTGCCGCAGCTCATTACTGCAATGCAGACCAGCCTATAACAAGCCATTTCATTCCTGCACACAGACTGTGCCGCAGCATATTGCTGCAATGCGGAACAGCCTATACTGAAGTATAAACAATGCATTCCTGGCACTTATACTGTACCGCACCATATTGCTGCAATATGGTGGCGTCGTGGAGTTTATGACCGGTGTTCCATAAGCTCTCAACAAAACCATGAGGAAACAAAAATACGACTTTGGCTTCGGATACTGAACATTTTCCATTATCCATGTTTTCAATCCATGTTTTCAATCCAGATCAGACCAGATCAGTATCTTCAGCTTCACTCTGTAGATATGAATTGCGAGCCAGTCTTTGACGTTCATTATGACGTGATGTTTATTTATTTTCTTCTTTCGGTCATAACAACACCAGACTTTCATTTGCTCTACTTCTCGCAATCTATACTGAATATGTGAGTCTAGGTTTTCGAAATATATTGCTTTCGAATTGTTTTTTGGGGGGCGTTTATCTTGATAAATTAGATAAACCAATACCACATCTGTAGTGTTGCGTAGTCCTTGGGACAAACACGCCACGAAACAGACTCTATATTCGACACGCGGGCGACTCAGGCACACGTTCTCGCGCGGACCACTCAGACGCGACTGCCGCCAGCCGGGGCTGGCCGGCCGGCCATCTGGGGGCGGTGTCGGATGACAGTTTCCCGACACCGGACATGAGGACACAACATCTCCCCCTCAAGCTCATGGCGACAGGTGAGCCTATCTTTGCAACAAATTATACACTGTACACTGTACATGCTCCACCCCTCGCGAGTCGAAACGCGCGCGGTCGCGGGCGGCGATTCACAGGCACATAACATTGGAGACACGTGAGTTTGAGGACACAGTTGGCGAGTCAGGGGTGTGAGCCATAAAACGGTAAATGAGGGTCGACTTGGAGACGGGCCGGACGGAACACATGGCGGCTGCTACGGCGTAGAGCTGGCCGCGGTGGGGGAGAGGGGACGAGGGGACGACTGCTGGTCGGTGGGTCTGCGAAGGTCACGACACTCCGCCGCGGCACGTGACGCGGCGCCGCGGAAGGGGGCGGGGGTGGCGGCGCCGGCGAGGGCGGGGTCGGCGGCGCCGATAGGGGCGGCGGCTGACCGGCCGATGGGGCGCCGACCGGCACGAGAGGGCGGAACGGACGCAGAAAGCGGCGGTTGCGCCAGAGGGTGCGGCTGCTGGGGACCTTGACGAGGAAGTCCCGTGAGCGACCGGCACCGATGATGGTGCCTCGCCTGTCCCACAGCCCGGTGGTCCGGTCCTGGATGGACACATGGGAGCCGACACGCAGGCTGGAGAGCGGCTTGGCTGACTGGTCATATCGGTCACGTGCTGCGTCCCGGAGCGAGTTAGCGAGCAGGTCACATTCGTCCGCCGCCCGCTGCTGCCACTCAGGGTCGAAGGCGCGGTGGTGAATGGGGACAGCTGATCGTAGCGGGTGGCCATATAAAATATCGGCCGGTGACCGGTGGTCCGCCCGCGGCGTGTTGCGGATTTCCAGTAGGCCGTGAGCGAATGCGTCACAGTCTAAGTCTCCCGAAATGGTCACTTTTTGAATTAGGCGTTTGACCCGCTTGACGGCCGCCTCGGCGCGGCCGTTAGACTGTGGGTAGTGCGGGGTGGACGTACGGTGCGTCACGCCCCAGCGCTGCAGGAAGTCCCTGGTGAGGCGGGCGGTGTACTGCGGGCCGCCATCGCTGCGGAGGAGGCAGGGCACTCCAGTGGTTGGGAATATTTCTCGCAGGTTTCTGACCAGACTGCGGGTCGTGGCGTCGCCGTCGCAGTGAACGACCGTGGGCCAACCGGACAGCCGGTCGACGTACACCAGGTAGGTCCGACCTGCGTGTTGAAAGAAGTCGGTCGAGACGGACTCGAAGACGCGGCTTGGTGGTGGGTCTGACATCGTGGGCTCCCGCTGCTGACCGGGCAGCCGCTCATGGCATGCCAGGCACGACTGTACGGTGGCTGCGATGTCGCGGTCGATGCCGGCCCAGTACACGGACTGACGGGCACGGCGCAGAGTCCGCTCGATGCCCTGGTGGGAGTCGTGTAGGCGCCGCAGCGTCTCTCGCCGGAGACTGCAGGGGATGACGAGACGGGAGCTGCAGACCAGAACGCCGTCGTCTACGGCGAGCCGGTCGCGCGCGCCCCAGTATGGGCGCTGGGAAACTGGCAGGTCCGACCGCTGATGGGGAAACCATGGAGCACGGTCTCGCACAGGGCCGTGTACTCGGGGTCGGCACGGGCGGCGTCGCGGACGCGAGTCAGCGTGGCGTCTTCGATGGGAGACACACGGATTCCGTCAGGGTTGAGCTGGGTCACAGAACGTACGATGAGGCTGTGCAGCTGGTGAGTGACGTCGTATTCGGCTTCCTCGTCGTCCGGAGTTGGATGGTTCACTGGGGCTCTGGAGAGAGCGTCTGGGATGCAGTGCTTCTTGCCCGATTGCCAGCTGGCGATGAAGCTGTAAGCCAGGAGCTTCATGCGGAGGCGTCGCAACCGCGGGTTGTCTATTTCTGACAGGGATTTTTGGTTGAGGGTGGGAACCAGCGGGCAGTGGTCGGTAAGGATGTCGAATGACGGAAGACCAGCGAGGAATAGGTGGCATTTGCGGACCCCCCAGGCGATGGCGAGGAGCTCCAGCTCTATGGCGGCGTAGCGGGAATCAGTGGCCGACAGGAATCTGGAACCACAATGCACTAGTCTCCATTGTTCCTGATGCCGCTGGAGGATAGCGTACCCCAGACCGTGTAGCTGGGAGGCGTCAGTCTGCAGGGTGGTGGGCAGGCTCGGAATGAAGAAGGCGAGCACCGGAGGTGAGACCAGCGCCTTCTTCACAGCGTCGAAGGCCAGTGTATGGGTATCGGTCCACACCCACGTGTGCTGGTGCCGCAGCAGGTCTCGTAGAAGCGCGGCAGCTGTTGCCGTTTCGGACGAGAAAGCACCCAGTTGATTCACCAGCCCCATAAAACTGCGCAGATCCGTGAGGTTGGCTGGGGTGGGGAACTCGGCGATGGCCTTGACCTTACGCTGATCTACTGTGTAGCCGGTGGCAGTCACATCGTAGCCGCAGTAGCTCACTGATGGCTCGGCGAAGGCTAGTTTGCCTGGGTGCAGCGTGATGCCGGCGGTGTTGCACCGCTCCAAGATGCGGATGACGTGCTGGAGGTGCGCGGCGTACTCGCTGTCGTACGCCAGTACGTCGTCGCCGATTTTGCAGGTACGCGGTATGCCGGAGAGAGCTTGGTCCCGCGGCGGTTGTACTCGTCTCCGCTGACAGAGAGACCTTGTGGTAGTCGAAGCATCTTGAACCTGCCCCAGGGGGTGATGAAGCAGGTGAGATCCTGGTCACGACGGTCCAGCGGGACCTGAAAATAGCCTGACCGGGCGTCGAGCTTGGTGAAATACCGCGCCCCGATGCCGATACTGGATACCGCATCCTGTGGAGTGCACACCGGGTGTGCGCCACGCCGAACGTATTTGTTCAGGCGGGTCAAGTCTACTGTTGGACGTACCGGTGAGCCCTGAGGGGTGGTAGGGTCGATGCGTTTGGCGACCGCCACGATTTGATGGCACCACTCGGTGGGGTAGTCGACTGGGGCGATGACACCCTGCTCCAGAAGCTCGTCAAGCTGTGGCCGTATGTCCTCTTGCCAGGCGAAAGGTATGGGGCGGGCTGCTGTGGCTGCATGCGGGTGGGCGTCGTTCGTGAGGTCGATTCCGGCCGGGCCTCCGGTCATCTCACGGAGCGGAGGTACCGTATTGAAGACACGCGGAAACGCCTCTTTCAGCGCCGCGAGGTGAGTCTGTCGTTGCTGCTGAGATGGTTCCCCGAGAGCCGAGTCCCAGCATGGAAGCGGTCCAGGATTTGTCGCGTCTTGCACGGCTCGGCCACCGGCCGGCCGCGTTGGCGCGGCCTGCCGGACGGACGTCCCCGGCGGCGGCGGCGGCGGCGGCGGCGCCGCGCCCGGGTGGGTGTGCGGACCCGCTGTGACGTCACTCCGCGCGGTATCGCCCGGCGTCCCGGGGAGAGGGATCGCGGCGGCTTTACGACCGGGGGGTGGTGGCGCACCGGCTGGCGGCTCAGATGACTGTGACCGCAGTGCGGCAGGGGCGCGTCCAGTCACAGCTACGCTCGTCAGCTGAGCGGGAAACTGCGGTGGCAGGATGTCGAGGGCGATGGAGTTGTACCAGGACAGCAGTGCACTATCCAGGCCCTGTACGACGGAGACCGTTATGGTAGCCGTGACCGCGCCCAAGGTCAGGTCACACTGAAAGGTGCCGCGACACCGCAGCTCGTACCCACCGGAGGCGTAGAGGTTGTCCACAGGCGGGGACAGGCCAGCCATGTCAATCCGCAGGATTTCCGCCTGTGATCCCCATGCAGGAGGTCTCCGCGCCGGTGTCCGGTGTCTATAAGGCGGTGCCGGTCCCGTGGCTGTGGGTCATTAGCAGCTGGACCCGGGGTGTCCGGCGGGAGGACAGGCCATTGACCCAAATGTCGGCCACGTACAGCGCGTTAACTCGAGGCTGGTACGACCCTTGGTCGCGGTGTCGGGACCGGCGACCTTCGGGGGCTCCAGATGTGCGCCCGGAGGCGGCGGCGCGCTGGCGACAGACGCTCTGGAAATGTCCGCGACGTTCGCACCAGTGGCAGATGGCCGAACGTGCGGGACATGCCTGCTGGTCGGCGGGCGGGGGCCGACCACAGTTGGGACACTTGTCCGTAGCATGGGGCATGTCTCGCTGTGGGGAGTCCGGACGATTGTAGGCCGATCGACGAGCACTGGCTGTTCTGTTCCGGCGGTAGGCGGATACGGGCTGGATGGAGTCACTGGACATGGCGGCCGAATTCTGGTGTGCGTTTTCCCGGGCACGGCAGATGTTGACGGCGGATTGCAGTGTCAGCTCGTTTTCGCTCAAGAGCGCGCGCAGCGTGTCCTCATCTCGTATGCCGGTTACGACACGATCGCGGAACTGCGAGTCGGTGCAGTGAGTGCAGAAATCACAGATCTGGGCGATTTCACGCAGGGCCACGAGCAAGTCATCGAAGGTCTCACCGTCTTCTTGCTGCCGACGGAAGAACTCACGGCGGTCGAGGATGATGTTCCGCTGCCGACGCAGGTGGCGTTCCATGCCGCGGATGATAGTCTGCACGTCGGACGTGCTGACGTCGACGTCGAGGCCGTGACGGAGCGTCCGCGTCCACTGGTCGTCGAGCAGAGCGACGAGGGCGGCGGTTTGAGTCGCCGGCGGGATCTCGTACAGGCCCGTGAGGATGGCGTAGCCCTCGAACTTGTCTCGCCATGAGGCGAATTCGCGCAGGCTGGCACCCTCCATCAGCCGGGGCGCGGGCGTAGCCGTCGCGCCGAGTCGTCTCGTGGCGCGGTGGGTGGCTTGGAGGTCAGCGCCGGAGGCGTCCGTCTGGGCGCCTTCATGGTCGGTTCTTGCGCGGAGTTGGCTCGCCTGTTTCGCTGCTTCGGCGATCGCCAGTATCCGTTCCTCCCGTAGAGCGGATGTCCTGGCCTGCTCCTGCAGCAGGTTCGTCGATGTCCTGGCCTGCTCCTGCAGCAGGTCCGTCAGACGGGACACGGTGTCCGCGAGTGCGTCCGGGTTCATGGCGATGGGGAACTACCGACGCGTCATGTTGTGTTGCGTAGTCCCTGGGATAAACACGCCACGAAACGGAGACTCTATATTCGACACGCGGGCGACTCAGGCACACGTTCTCGCGCGGACCACTCAGACGCGACTGCCGCCGGCCGGGTCTGGCCGGCAGGCCATCTGGGGGCGGTGTCGGATGACAGTTTCCCGACACCGGATATGAGGACGCAACAACATTTAACATTTTCAGGTACGAAATACCCCTATTAGCGCATTCCCAGTAATTTGGCAATGTGACTGGTTTCCGTTAATTTGGAATAATACAAAATCCGATGAACTTATCCGTTTTTTTTATTAAGACTCTCTGATTTGGTCATCAATTTTGTTTGACCATTCTGAATCCAACAGCAGGGGAGATAGTAAAACTCACGTAATTATATCCTCAAAATATTCCAGCCTTTCGTTTCTATAGAAATCCTAGTAGCATTGCTTCAGACGCAGTTGGGTGACAGCCGATGATAGAATGCTGAGGAGTGGGGATTGCAATTCTCAATCCTCATAATCCATTCTCATCCTCACATCCAATGGTTGTAGGAACGTCCCCAAAAGTGTGTGTGTTGGACGAGAGAGGGGGGGGGGGGGCAGTGCAAATTTGATCTCGTCTTGCGAAACACAACGCACCTATGCAAGATTTCTTTGCAGATTTAGGATCTTCTCGCCTTGGCGAACCTTTTGCCCTATTTATTTTCTCACTAAGCGAAATAAAATATTTTAACAAAAATGTTGGCCGAAAAGTGAGGGGGTCGGCCTCCCCCTAGCCCCCTATTTCTACGCCTATGTCACATCCTCATCAATCCATCAAACCCATTACCATTGGTTATGGGCTGTGATAAGACAGCCTGACAAAGGTGTTATCGTACCTAGACTGCCCTCATTTGTGATTTGTTTGAATGATATATGTACGAAAAGCATCTGGACTTCAAAACATATATTGCAGAACAGAACGAACAAATGGCACACCACAAACAAAATAAATACTAGGTAATCAAACTCGTCACATTTTAAAGGACATCAAACAACAGCAGAACTCACAAAGCAGTAGATCCGATACAATATGTCTGTCTAGTTGCTGCGAGACCTGTAGCCGACGATGACACGCTCATACTGGGGCTCCTCGTAGGAAGCACGGACCTCCTCCTCGTCCTCCTCCTCCTGATCATCGACGCCATCGTCAGACACCTCTGGTGTGGGGTACTGGGTGGGCACGGGGGTGGGCAGGTGGTCCCCCTGCGCCTGGAAGCCGTCCTCGCCGGCCGAGTACACCACCGTGTAGGTGACGCCGTCGGGAGCCGTGTAGCTGAACTGGCCCGACACGCTGTAGCTGTCGTCATCCTCCGGCTGGCCAGACTCCGACACAGATATGCCGTTCTCAGTCTCAAAACTGATGGGAAAAGATGACGCATATATCAGTACTTGTATTGCCGATAGTGAATATTTGGAATATGTACTGGCCGTTCAGTAAATATGTCACATTTCTAAACTCAATTATCTGATGGGACTTGAAGGAAGCGATTTGGAAACGTATGTTGCAACGATATTTGCTGCAATCTATTTGCATGCTATGTGCAATAACACCATGAAAGAAGGGCTTCTGCTCATTTTTAAATCACTGGTACTTTATAACTCAAAGTTAATGAATTCAAATAGTTACTTACGACTGCTGGTAGGAGAGATCGTCGTTGTGGTCGATGTTCTGTCTGAGGATTTCAATGATGTCCCGTTCGTAGGAGGGATCAGACGGGGCAGCGGCAGCCACGGACAGAACGGCGGCGAAAATAAACTGAAACAACGATGTTTAGTTAGGTGACATTTAATATTATAGCGACGTATAATAGGCTGTTGAATCATTTTGTTATTTTCATTGTTGAATCATTATTCCATTGTCTTAGGTTTTTGTTATAATAGAACCAATGAATGCAATCGACATTTATTGAAATTTACAAACACTTGACCGCTTTTAATTCGGTACTATATACATCTCGCCAACACTCTTCCAAGATATATATATATATATATATATATATATATATATATATATATATATATATATATATATATATATATATATGTATGTATATATATATATGTATGTACTACAACGCTCTATGATTTCATACGGCAATGTAGAAGAATACTCATCGTTTTACTCTGATATATGTTGTGTTCACTCACCAGCTTCATGTTAGTGCTTCTGATGCTTGTCAGTGGTGATCTGATGCCGGTCCTGGCTTCAGCCGTTCTTTTATACCGCCTGTTGGGACATTGGTACACCAGGGACAGAGGCACTGTCAAGGTCTGGTATCGGGCAGTTCGCCACTACGGCGGTGGGCCAGATTCCAGAGGTCAGATTAATGTGGGTTAGCACAGAAGCTATGGCCAACACAAGTACGACGAAAGTGGTTCTATGCATACAAATTGGTTCTATGATACAAAATTGCAGCATTCATAGGTTGTCAGTCATTTCTGGATCAAATAACTGTGCATTAGTGGCTTGACTACAACACCCACATTAAATACATACAGTCATTATCTCATTAAAAAAAATATGTTTGGGGGAATGGCTGCTCGTATGTTCTTGACAGTCTTCTATAGATGATGGTTATTCCAAGCCAAATTTCTTTTCTTTGCTACTGAATCATCAGATTAGTTTTCCGGCAGTGGCACATTTTAACTAGAATAAAAAACTGTTACTGGGATATACTGGGGCCAAGACGTTATACATAAAATGGAGAATGAAAACATTTCCAGGAAGCTCCATTAATATAAATTCATGTTCTCCTAAAAATACCTGCATAATATTTAAGATTGTTTCTGCGTGTTTTTTTTTGCGGCAGCGACCATCATACACATTTATTTCTACTTATACGTTGTTCATCAATTCTTTGTTATTTATCCGTCACAGGAATATTTTAACTAGACTTGGTAGTCATGCTAAATGAATAGGTTTTCAATGTAATTGCTGAATGAAGCAATACATATGCAGGGTCCTGCATTGTCTTTAACCCGGCATTGACTGCGGTCTCAGCAGAACGCCATTGACTGGAGGGGGGGGGGGGCGTTAAACGCCCCCTGGTTATCTTCTGAACCAATGATCGCAGCAGACGCGCAAGGCGGTAATCGAAAGCTCTCAATGAGATGAATATAAAGCATATTCAAAAATGTCAAAGTGAGGTCAAATGTCACGTTACGGTCAGGTCCAAGATCAAAATCGACGTATTTGAGTTCTTGAGCCATACTTTCCATCCAAAGCCTTAGATTGCGACCATGATCACCCAAAGTGCTGCCAAAGGTATAATACACATCCCCCATGAGCTAAAGTGAGATTGTTGGCCAAGGTCAAGGTCAGGGTCAGGTCAGAAATGGTCACTACGCTCAAAATATGTACGAAAATCATGCAACACATGTTTTATGAGTTATTTTACACGTAGAAGTAAATAGTGATAGTTATTTTACCACCTGACTTTATTTACGTGAAGTAAATGGCAAGCTCAGGTCAAGTTCAGATCACGGAAGGTCAAAAATTTTAATTGATAAATCGAAATAAACTAGACATGTTTCTAGACTAGTTTTGTATCAGAAATACAGTGGTGCCATTTACCTGCTCTATGCGGTCAATAATGGAAGAAAAAAAACGCATTTGTTAAACATGACGACATGAGTTACCTATACTTTAGATGCCATAAGTCAGTCAAAAAGGGTGATATCATTCTGAAATTTGGTATGATAGCTTTACATATGCGGTTCTCTGGCATATATTCCGGTTTTTTGAATATTTTGGAGAAAAACATGATTTTGTGGGCATTTCCCCCCTCCCATTTTGTTGAGGTAAAAATCGAAATTCCGAGATAGCCATGTTGTAGCCCTTGCCATTTGCTATCTTTTAACGTTTATGGGTTGCATTTTTCTACAAATATGCATTTGTACGGTCTGTTACATTTTAGCTGACTTTGGTGTAAAACTCGTGTGTAGTGACGTCACTAATTTCGATATAACTGGACATTTCTTGACGAAATTGTTATATGTTTGTTCAGAAGACGTCAAATAGATGTTGAAGAAGGTATCCGAAGTTTCACGTTGATAGTGCTATTGGTGTTTGAGCTATTACAAAAAATTAATCAAGGGGCGTTAAATGCCCCCCCCCCCCAGTCAATGGTGGGTTAAGCCTCCTAGCTGGACATTGTATACGTTGACAATGTGCTGAGTGGTCGTGCTATCTTGGTGACATTTTCCGAGGGGATGAATAAATGAAACTATTGGAAAAGTTCAGTAATTTTATTGGTAAAAATTGACATTTTTCTAAACTAGGGTAGGTTAATGCAACGAGTTAGGTTGGGCTGCCCATAGATATCTTATATACATAGAGAGGCCTATGGCCTTGGAGAGGCCCTACACTTTAAATCGCGGCGTTTCATTGGAGGAATTCAAGCAAGAAATATGCGTCTAAATATTGTGCGGCATTGTCAGCGACCTCTTTCACAAAGACGACTTTCCTATGTTTTGTATTTATTTTCTGAGAGATTGGCCATTGTTTTTCTAAGAGAGGTCCCCAGAGAAACAATGGACACGATTGAACATTTTTATTTTGGTTGTAGACAATCATTTGGCGTTGATTTGGCGCATTGCCTGTTAGCAATACCCAAGTTTGCCGTGGATATTAACAAACATAAAACAGAGTACGCGTTTTGTTTATAAGATGTTAGGCTTTTATGTATATGAGCAATAACAGGCGGGATAAGTGATACATTTGATATGACATAAAGCCGACTCATACGTTGTGGATGCTTTCTCAATTCTTACCTTTTGTGTATTTATTTTTGTGTGTGTGTGTGTGTGTGTGTTGCTCGAAGATGCCAAACACTTGCTGTATTGAAGGATGCCACAAGACGCCACCCAACTTGAGCTTGCATCGGTTCCCGACGGATATCGCCGTGTGCAAGAAGTGGAAGGAAGCGCTGGGAAGACCAGCCGTTTGGTTTCCTACCGAAAGCGACAGGGTGTGCTCCTCCCATTTTGACCCAGCAGTGACCAAGAGGTACGGCAGTCATGTCCGCCTGCTAGAAGGTGCTGTGCCAAGAAAGTCAGTTGTCAATGCTGAGAACACAACAGACGTAACATCCGATCACACATATGCCCTGCCGGACGCCAAAGTGTTGAAAAGACGCATCGACGTTCTTGTCGATAAAGTTAAAGAGCACCAAAACAAGCACGATAGCGCCAACAAGCGCGAAACGCGATTCCGCCATTCAATGGCGTCAGTGCTCGGGAAGCTGAAGGAACAGCGTATCTTAAACCAAGACGCACATATAAAACTAGAGGCTTATTCTGACATTCCAGTCGACCTTTTCAACGGCCCGACGAAGGAGTACACCGAGGAGCAGAAGGACTTTGCATTGACCTTGCACATGCAGAGCGGAAAGGCCTACGAGTACGTCAGAAATGCTGGTATTTGCCTGCCTCATCAGAGAACATTGGCAAAATGGATGGGCTCGATAAATGATAAGCCGAGTTTTTCAATACCCATGCTCAATGCCCTCGCGGAACGATGCAAAAAAAGACCCGGCGCAGTACCAGGACTGCACTATGGTTCTTGACGGCATGAGTATCAGACAGCAGGTAACATTTGATCAGTCATCTGGAGACATGATTGGCTTTGAAGACCTAGACGACGGTGAGGGAAGGGAAAAGGAAGCCAAGGAAGCGCTGGTCTTCATGTTGATTGGGGTCAGGGGTCACTGGAAGGCACCTTTCGCGTACTTCCTGACAAAAGGCCTGCAAGCTGAAGGGCAAAAGCAGCTGCTACTTCACGCCCTGACTTTGTTGGCTGACCGGCACATTTCTGTCCTCACTGCGGTCATGGACGGTCATGGCGCGAACGTGGGGATGCGCGGCCTTTTGGGTGGGTCGTTCAGGCAGCACGGCTCAACAGCGATCCAGACGTCGTTTAGCGACCCGAACACCGGGAAGGAGATATTTCTCATGTTCGACACTTGCCACATGTTGAAGCTGATTCGAAAAATGCTGCATGCTACTAAGTGTGTGAAGTCGCCTGACGGAGCAGTCTGCTGGAAGTACATCCCCATTCCCCATGCTGCATGAACTCCAGGAACAGGATGGTCTGCGCTTGGCCAATCGACTCACCGGGAACCATATAGACTTCGACAACTGCAAAATGCGTGTGTCCACTGCGGCGCAAACCCTCAGCAGGTATGTATGTACACTGACATTACCACTCTAACCATTGCCAGTCGCCAGTGCGGGGCATAACTACTCTGTCTCCGTGTAGGGGAAGGGATGATACAACCCCCTGCCGGTACGACCCTAATTGAGAAACTAGAACTTTGGTTAAAAACGAGAGGGTTGCGTGTGACGAAAGGGACACGAGGATACCCGATTTTAAGGCCCTGTTTTATTTGGTGACGTCTGAGGTTAGGCCAGTGACTCGAAAATCATCAAATTGCGTATCTGCCGATTGAATGACTTCTTATCAACCTAGAGCCGTGCGCTCAGGACCAAGACGTCTCTTGTGGTCAGTAGAATGCGTTTTGATACATTTCAGTTCTCAGTTGACCTTTATTTCTTGCCAAAGGTTGAAAGTAATATGAGGTCATCTGAGGTCATTGACCTTGATTGACATGTAATATATTATGACCTCATTTGAATCCATCTTTGTGTAAAATTAATGTCAAATTCGAAATCAGGGTCTAAAAATACCCCAATAAGGCAACATTTTACGCTAGAGATGCAGAATTAAACGTTATCCGAGGTCATCAGAGGTCAATGACCTCGGTTGACCTTTAGGAGGTCGTGACCTTAGTGCACCGTTCGTTGGAAGGATTTGGAGGGGTCAAACTAAGTGATGCATGCCATTCGATTGCCTTGCCGAATCGATTGCCATTCGATTGCCATTCGCTTGCCTTGCCATTCGATTACAAGATTATCTCTCTTATCGTATCATAGCTGATTAAAGAACGCATTCACAGGTCGACAGCAAAAGCCATCGAGGTTCTTCATGACCTGAGCTACGAGGGCTTCGAGGACGCCATGCCCACTGTGCGGTTCCTGCTGGTCGTAAACAACCTCTTCGACATCTTGAACAGCAGGAATCCAATCGCGAGGGGCCATTTCTACAGACAACAAAGAGGAGATAACGGCTACATTGCATGAAGGCATACAATATATGATGTCACTGACCAATGCAGCGGGGAATAGCATTCGTTCCTCCAGACGCTGGCTGAGTGTAGTGGGAAACGTTGTCACTGCCCTCAGCCTGATCCGGCTACTGCCAGAGCTCTGCGCAGCGTCACGTGCTCACGTACAAGTTCTCACAGGATCACCTCGAATTATTGTTCGGGAGCGTGCGGCGGCTGGGCGGCTGGAACAACAGTCCAACGGCTCTCCAGTTCTCGAAGATATGGCGGCAGCTGATCCGGAGAACTGGTGTGCAAGCGGGTACTAACGGGAATGTAACAGCGCTTGATCCAACCTGCATTGTTTCTGTAGGTCATGAAGACCCCGAGACAGTCGTCCCTGCCGACCTAACAGACATTCCAGATGACGAGTCACTGCTACTTCTTCTGGAGAAAATTGACGAAACCACCACCTTAACCCCCCTCATTCGAAACGCAGTGTGCTACATCGCCGGCTGGTTGGTCGGAAAGGCCGCTCAGATCATTTCTTGCGAGAAGTGTGTCGCTGCGCTGACGACCACCACACCTCCTGGTGACCTGACCGAAAACTACTGCCTCATCGAGAAAAGAAAAATATGTGAGTGGAGCGCTCAAACTGCTATCCAAAGCAGCCCTCCATATAGCACTTACAACAGAGCGAGCCATTCGGGCCAACAGTGGTTCTAGAACCAACTTTACTCTGCAGGCAAAAATATGTTCAGCAGTCGTGAGTACTGTGGGCACAAGGGACGGGTTTCACCTAGGCAGTCATAACAGAGACACCATGTACGGGATCGATACCCACAGTATCACCCTCACCCGTACAATCGCTACCCTGTACTCTCGCGTGCGGCAGCACCATATCGCTCGTCTGCGTACCCAGCGTCTCCAAGTCGGTAATAAACGGAAGACGCTGAACAAGCCGATTCTCTTCAGATGTCACTAGACGCAGCGGTCACTACTACTATTATATTTTTGAAAGTAGTGTTACAGCGGGAAGAAGCGGCGAGGGGACTTCCCAGTGATTGGTAGCCCCCGCCCCTAACCCAACCGGGCCAACCCGAGACCGGCCCTCGCATTTTTTTTTTGCAGGGCCGGTAGGCCGGCCGGGCTTGCGATGCGTCAAACGGGTTGACGGACCGCACGCCCGACCAGCGGCATGGGTCACCGTCTCGAGGAGTTGAGTGTAGCAAACGCGAGGCAGTGCGGACGGGGGCACAGGCGGAGCGCTGGGGTGATATTCCACAGCTCTCCCCGGCCTGACCACCCCGGTCAGGCCTCCCCGGAGCCGGGACGGCAATTGCCGACGATACTGGCGCCGTCCCGACTTGGCCGGACGGGCTGCACAATAAACAATGAACGCATGTGACGGTGTGCTTTTGTTTTGTAGTGTTGTGTTGTGTTGTGTTTCGTGAACATTATGTTAAAAAGCAACTGTGTTTGTAAAAAAAAAACGTGATGTGTCTGGTTTCAGTTTCAGTTTGTTACATGTTATTTCATCAGTGATGTAAACACGTACCGTCCCAATGCCACCTTACCGACGCGTCCATCCGTTGATGAACAGTGTCGGACTACCATCGCTGCTTGCACGCGGATGTATGCCATGCACTGTGTGTATATGTGTAATGAGTATTGTGTACTGCGTATACTTTGTAAATGTGTTGCGGGTCCTTGCGTCTCACGGCTTGGGCTGTAGTAGAAAAGTCGTTTCTCATACAAAAATATAAATGATGATAAATGATGACTATGATTTTGCCAAGAGAATGCCAGAATCAAAACGTTGAGTGTGGCTGACAGGGAACGACAGTGTGACAAGACATTGTGTCAAAAACATGGATGCTAGGTGTACCTCCCTATTGGGGACGGGAACAGAGGGAAAGAAAGGGAACAAGAAAGAAAGAACATAGGACACGGACAGGGAAAGTCACGTATGCAAATATAGATTAAGGTACACGCCGAGCGTTTCTTATTCCGCAAATCCTTGCCAAAGTTTACATTAAATTCCCATTTTTGGCTTTCCCCATCTGACTTTTCTAGCCAAGAGAGGCTGGGGTTTGGTCATGGCACCAACGTCTGAGCGATACAGTTCTTACTTAGATAAAATATGATTTTGATAAACAGTACATTACGTCCACGGGCGTTGCATGAAAAAATGGAGTTTGAGAAATGAGACCGACTCCCGCTAGCTGAAAATGTGGATCTTCGACAAATCCTAACAAAACAAAAAGGGTCCTGAAAATGTTGCCCCCTCAACCAAAAAATCCTGGTGACGCCTATGCCCGTCCTCCCCGGTGGCGAAGCCCACGGAGCTGTGCTACGACAGAAAAATACAAAAATCTTTGCGGTTCAGCATCCATCAGGCGCCCGCCTTAAGTGACATCTGCCGGCTGGAATATAAAATACTAGGTTGTGCTGCAAGTATGGACCCGGACAAAACTAAACAAAATAGACCATTTATCAAACACCATCTTTGCATGTGTTTGTGATTATGAAGGGCATGCATGCATAATGTAAATTAGGAGGAAAATAAAATTTAAATTCCACTCCCTCAGCTCCGGAGAGCGTTGAAAATTATAAGCTTGTAGGCATCTCTACCAATGGAAGACATGAACCAAATTTATCACGAGCACCAAATCTTCCCAAAAAAGAAACTTAAAAACCTCCAATGAAACGCCGCGAAACTAAGTGTTTTAACATGGGAAGGGCCTCTCTATGTATATAAGATCTCTATGGTGCTGCCATGATGGTATACGTCATGCATATGCTCGAACAAACGAACAGCCTTGTTAACACCCCCTTTAGATTCCTAGCTGTATGACGACTCAACCATTGTTAATGTCATTTATTGTTCTCAAATTTAGAGGCAAATATAGCATATTAATGTTTTAGGTTACCTGTGGCACCGTTATTTAGGTCGAGATAAAACTAAAACGTGATGTAAATCAATCGGAGCAGAATTCTCAGCTCTACTGATTTTACCATTTGCCGGGGATATACAAATACATTGTCCCGAGAGGTGTGGTATAACTCGATAAAAGAAAAATGTCCTAGGGCAAATTTATTTTACCTGAGCGCGTGAAAACTGTGTGTGTGATAAAAAAAACCTGACTGGAATTTTGAAAGCTTTGTCGACTTCGCTTCCAAGGCTTCTTCAATTTCATCGAAATTAAAGCCTAAATAAAAATGTGACATTTCCCTCTCTGGTAAGGACTTGGTCATGATTGGAAAATATATGAAAAAACATTGCATGATGTACGCGGCATATGGTAAAAATCATACCGCACTCGGCCGGCATAAATTTTCAAGACCTCTGTGTTTTCTTAAATTTTTGATCTCGGCTTTCGGCCTCGTTCAAAAATCAAGAAAGTACCTCTGTCTTGAAAATGTATTTACACCGGCCTCCTGCCGGTGTAAATACATTTTCAAGACAGAGACAGACATTATATAACACCGAACCGACCTTTAGTGACTGGACTGGAAATACTACCGTTTATTCCTGCACTCAGACTGTGCCGCAGCTCATTACTGCAATGCAGACCAGTCTATAACAAGCCATTTAATTCCTGCACTCAGACTGTGCCGCAGCTCATTACTGCAATGCAGACCAGCCTATTACAAGCCATTTCATTCCAGCACTCAGACTGTGCCGCAGCATATTACTGCAATGCAGACCAGCGTATTACAAGCCATTTCATTCCTGCACTCAGACTGTGCCGCAGCATATTGCTGCAATGCAGACCAGCCTATTACAAGCCATTTCATTCCTGCACTCAGACTGTGCCGCAGCATATTTCTGCAATATGGTGACGTCGTGGAGTTTATAACCGGTGCTCAATAAGCTATCCACAACCATCAGGAAACGAAAATACGACTTTGGCTTCGTGTACTGAACATTTTCCATTATCCATGTTTTCAATCCATGTATTCAATCCAGATCAAACCTGATCAGGGTCTCCAGTTTCACTCTGCAGATATGGACTTCGAGCCAGTCTATGACGTGCATGATGACGTGATATTAATTTATTTTCTTCTTTCGATCATAACAACACCATACTTTCATTTTCTCTACTTCTTGCAATCTATACTGAATATGCGAGTCTATGTTTTCGAAATATATTGCTTTCAATTTTTTCTTTCTTTCTCGTATATATTGATAAATTATCCAAACCAATACCACAGTTAACATTTTCAAGTATGAATACCCCTTATTAGCACATGCACAGCAATTTGGCAGTGTGACTGGTTTCCGTAAATGCGCAAGAATACAAAATCCGATGAATTTTCCCGTTTTTTTGGGACTTCCTGTGATTTGGTCATCAAAACATGTTTGACCATTCTGAATCCAACAGTAGGAGAGATATTGCAATAACAATAATAAATAACCTTATTCTCATAATGCCGAAAAATATTTTAAAAAGACAAAGTCAAATTACGGAGCTTTCGGTTTGCGCTTTCATCAGCCATAAATGTATTATTTTCCATTTTTGTCGCCAGTTAGCAAAAAACATAAATATTCAAATATCCAGTAACCTGCATTCGGCGCACATGCACTTCCAAGATGGTAGAAATTCAAGTAGGCTGCGCACAGAAACATGCCAATCAATTGGTCGAGTCGGGGTATATAAAACAAATACAACAAATACAACCGCGCATAACACATACCTATCTACCTCATATATACATGTATACTATACTTCTATACATATATTCACATACCACATACAACATACCTATCTACCTCATATATACATGTATACTATACAACAAATACAAGTAGGGGGGATAGTAAAGCTCACGTCATTATATCCTCAAAATATTCCAGCCTTTCGTTTCTATAGAAATCCTAGTAGCATTGCTTCAGACGCAGTTGGGTGACAGCCGATGATAGAATGATGAGGAGTGGGGATTGCAATTCTCACTCCTGATAATCCATTCTCATCCTTACATCCAAGGGTTGTAGGAACGTCCCCAAAAGAGTGTGGATGGGACAGGGGGGGGGGGCAGTGCAACTTTGATCTCGTCTTGAGAGAAACACAACGCACCTATGGAAGATTTCTTTGCAGATTTGGGATCTCCTCGCCTTGGCGAACCTTTTGCCATATTTATTTTCTCACCAAGCGAAATAAAATATTTTAGCAAAAATGTGGGCCCAAAAGTGAGGGGGCCATGTTCCCCCGGCCTCCCTGTTCCTACGCCTATGTCACATCCTCATCAATCCATCAAACCCATTACCATTGGTTATGGGCTGTGATAAGACAGCCTGATGAAGGTGTTGTCGTTCCTAGACTGCCCTCATTTGTGATTTGTTTGAAGGATATATGTACGAAATGCATCTGGACTTCAAAACATATATTGTAGAACAGAACAAACAAAAATGACATACTACACACACAATAAATACTCGGAACTGAAACTGGTTGCATTTTAAAGAACATAAAACAACAGCAGAACTCAGAAAGCAGTAGATCCAATAAAACATGTCTGACTAGTTATTGGCAGACCTGTAACCGACGATGACACGCTCATACTGGGGCTCCTCGTAGGAAGCACGGACTTCCTCCTCCTCCTCCTCCTCCTCCTCCTGCTCATCGTCGCCATCGTCAGACACCTCTGGTGTGGGGTACTGGGTGGGCACGGGGGTGGGCAGGTGGTCCCCCTGCGCCTGGAAGCCGTCCTTGCCGGCCGAGTACACCACCGTGTAGGTGACGCCGTCGGGAGCCGTGTAGCTGAACTGGCCTGACACGCTGTAGCTGTCGTCATCTTCCGGCTGGCCAGACTCCGACACAGAGATGCCGTTCTCAGTCTCGAAACTGGTAGGAAAAGATGACGCATATATCAGTACTTGTGTTGCCGATAGTGAATATTCGGAATATGTACTGGCCGTTCAGAAAATATGACACATTTCTAAACTCAATTATCTAATGGGACTTGAAGGAAGTGTTTAAGGAACGTAAGTTGCTACGATATTTGCTGCAATCTATTTCCATGTTATGTGTAATAACACCATGAAAGAATGGTTTCTGCTCATTTTTAAATCAATGGTGCTTTATAATCTCAAATTTACTGACTACAAATTGCTACTTACGACTGCTGGTAGGAGAGATCGTCGTTGTGGTCGATGTTCTGTCTGAGGATTTCAATGATGTCCCGTTCGTAGGAGGGATCAGACGGGGCGGCGGCAGCCACGGCCAGAACGGCGGCGAAAATAAACTGAAACAACGATGTTTAGTTTAGGTGTCAAATAATATTATAGCGACGTATACTAGACTGTTGAATCCTTTTGTTGTTTTCATTGTTGAATCATTATTCCATTGTATTAGGTTTAAGTTATAATAGAACCAATTAATGCAATCGACATTTATTTAAATTTGCAAACACACGACTGTTTTTCATTCAGTACTATATACGTCTCCTGAGCACTCTTTGAAGATCTATATTTATGTATTACAACGTACTATGATTTCATACGGTAATGCAGAAGAATACCCAACGTTTTACTCTTATATATTTGGTGTTCACTCACCAGCTTCATGTTTGTGCTTCTGATGCTTGTCAGTGGTGATCTGATGCCGGTCCTGGCTTCAGCCGTCCTTTTATACCGCCTGTTGGGACATTGGTACACCAGGGACAGAGGCACTGTCAAGGTCAGGTATCGGGCAGTTCGCTACTACAGTGGTGGCCGGATTCCAGAGGTCAGATTAATGTGGGTTATAGTGGTGCCAATCGGTACAATCATTTTCGGAATTCCGCGCATTTGCGCGAAAATGCTCCTGTTGTTTACGGGGTCAGGTTTGTAACTTAATTTCACTTTTGTTACATAGGAATAGGATCATAAGACGATCAAATACACCGTGTGAACAAATCTGGATAACCATATTGTGTATAACATATCACCTCCAGAAAATACGGTTATACATTTAACGTTCGTACGATCCTTTGCCTTTTTTATACAAGAATTGACGACACACTTTGTCGCCAACTCTTATGGACTCGCCAGCGAACACATTGGTCATATTAGCGCCCAGGGGCCATAGCTCTATCGGGGTTCGAAACACGGGCTCCCCGCGTGAGAGCCATACGTCTTAACCACTCGGCTATTACGCCTCCTTAGCGTTCGTACGATAATGTAAAGTGCTTAGTCACTAAATTATCAAAATACGACCGACTTGTAACACATACATGGAGCTACGCTACCATCACGAATATGAGCCTCGCCGCGATCTGGATGTCACTTAATGCCACGTCGTCACCAAGAGTCGTAAGTGATTCAGATGCTCGAAGGTGAAAACGATGATCATTAGAACGTTAGCCCTTTAACCCGCGCGGTGCCGGGGCAGGGGGGGGGGGGGTGTTTAGACCCCCGTCGTTTTTCGAGGATAGCGCAAAACGGCGGCGCGCAGTGCCGCCGTGCTTGGCACAACTGTTCGGGCATCAATTGCCCACATTATTTATTTAAAAAAAAATACCTTGGGTCATCTCAGGTCAGGTCACCAGACCAGGTCACGTGATCCCACCTCCCAAAAAAATTGTGGTAGTACCACAGTCACAGTTTTTGGATGATCGGTTTTACACTTACAAGATTTTATAACGTCATATACATATCTACAATTAGTTTATCTTGGATTTTTTTTTATATCAGCGACCTAAGGTCGGGTCAATTTCGTGACCTCTTCATTATAAGTCAATGCGGAAATATGTCAATGCTTCCTTTTCCAAGGGTACGCAATATATCAGTTTAATTCCTTCTGAATCATGTTATTATAGGCCATTCTTGATGACATAGGTACCATTATTGTTCAGTGACCCCTACAGGATCAGCCGAGGTCATCCGAGGTCACCAACAGTGGTATGTCAATAACTCTCGACATAATGACGATAGAGAAGTGAAACCGACACCAATGTGTTTGTCTCTTCGAGGTACGTCTTCCCATATGCAACATGATCTACTTGGGTCGCCACTTGACCTTGATCTGAGGTCAAAGTTTTAGGTTGACCTAACCTGGTCAACACTAATATGAGTCGAAGTGCCTGGACGAGACAAACACGATGGTATCAAAATTATTGCCTTGTCTTTATTAGGGAAAAAGCTATTCGTGAAAACTGTTTTGTAAAAATAGCCTTTTTGACATTTGATGAGTTCTGGAGCCTAAACTATTGACCTAAGCTGAAATCTGAGGGCTTTTTGATGATTTCATGTTTCAAGAGCTTTCCATTGCTCTTTTATGTTTGTTCCTAGCTATCATAGTTCCTGTGATATCTTGGGTTTCTGGAGCGAAGTCCTAAAACTGGAAAATTTGACCTATGAGGACCTCTGGTGACCTCAATATTGGCTTTAGAAGAAGACAAAATCTGAAGTACTTTCGGATGTGCTTGTCGACAGATTTTTAACGCCTTTTCTGCGTCTTTCTAGCCCTTTTAGTTTTCGAGTTAGAGTAGGGGGTGTCTAAACACCCCCCCCCCCCTTCCCCCGGCACGGCGAAGGTGGCGCCGAGCACCGGCACGGCGCGGGTTTAACAAAACTGAATATCTCACTGGACATATAGGCTAGGAATATCTTTATGAATATACCAAATACAACCAGAGCTAAAACGCTATCTTCAGCGAAAGTATATATGAAGGTATTTGTGTAAAATATTCAACGAAGGATTTGGCATGAACTCTTCGTACCACGACTGGTATAACTGTCCCGGCTGGATGTGCTAAAATTGACTGAATGTGAATGCGTTTGAGGTTCCAATTTCACTCTTTCCATATGTTTGGTGACGGTTGGCGTTAATCGGTAAAGCGCACAAACAAGATGCATGCTGATCCAGTGGCAGCTGGCAGGATGTGATAGGATCGTCTCAGGCAAAATGTGGGAGAACGAGAAAGTGCACATTTCCAGCTTTAATAACATCAATGTATAACATCCGTGCATGGTAGTAGGTACATACTCAGGACGACTTGGGATGAGAGGACGGAGTGGGTTGAAGGGCGCGAGTCACAAAATATCATAGCAGGTTGCAGCTGCTCTGTGCCACGGCCGGCGGTCATGCACGTGTCCGCATGCTGTGGAAAAACCAGGGACGTAGCTAAGGAGAAGGGGGACGGGGGCGATGGCCCCCCTGAACAAAATACATTGACACTAGATAAAATGAGATTTTCTGACGAATCGACCCGACTCCCCCCCCCCCGGTTAACAACATATGGCTGAAGAGCGAAATTGGTTTTTACTACCGGCGTGCCCCCCCCTCACCCTGATAAAAATCCTGGCTACGTGCCTGGGAGAACCAAAGCGTTGCAAATGAGGGTATTACAAATTCGTCTTTGGAGACGACTTGTCAGCGGCCGTTTGATTATCCTACTGACAATGGTAAGACAAAACATTCATGCGGAGTTGTATACAACGTGCTCATACTGAAAGGAAATCGCTATATATGGAACGGATGAGAGGACAAGACAATGCCAGATAGCAATACGCGCAATAAGAGATGCAAAAATCCATACCTGCGTGCTAGCATTTGATGAAAAAATATAACGACAGTGACAACAGAGGTGTAGCAATGGTGCGTAGGCTCGCAATCCGAATACATTGCCAGTATCGGTATACTTCAGCCAGCAGCGAGTAAAGTAAATGCCAGCGTTGATAACAGCGAAACGTTACCAATTGCAACTCGGTACACTACATCTCTTGAATGGTGCTGCACGTAGTCTGGACCATATTTTTCCAGATTTGCTGGAACTCTACTGACCATGTACCGACAACAGTTAGACGGATACATCAGCTAGGGATTGTCACAAGGTAACGCAAATATTAGCATCTTTCCGTAGCATAACGTAACATACCTATTACTGTCGCTCGGCTTTACTTCGCTATTAATTATACACAAATTGTATGTGCATTTTTTCCTTTTTTAAAGCAAATTGTAGTGCTAAAAACAGCTAAAATGCATTTTGGAAAGATAAAAATGGCAACTTTTCTTCCAACTTGGGGGGTGGTCAAAACATACTTTTGCTCCCCCCTCCCAATTTTCGTTTGGGTGGGGGGAAGGGGGGCAATTGCCTATTTTACCCTCCCCCTTGGATGCGCCTCTGCATGCATATGCTCGAACAAACGAACACTAGTGTTAACACCTCCTTTAGGTTCCTTGCTGTTTGACGACTCAACAATTGTCAATGCCATTTATTTTTCTCAAATTTATAGGAATGGCATATTAACTTTTTAGGTTACCTGTGGCAACGCTATTTAGGTCAAGATAAAACTAAAACCTGGTGCGAATCAATCGGAGCAGAATATTCATCTCTACTGATTTTACCGAACCGACCTTTAGTGACTGGACTGGAAATGCTACCGTTTATTCCTGCACTCAGAATGTGCCGCAGCTCATTACTGCAATGCAGACCAGCGTATTGCAAGCCATTTCATTCCTGCACTCAGACTGTGCCGCAGCTCATTACTGCAATGCAGACCAGCCTATAACAAGCCATTTCATTCCTGGCACTTAGGCTGTACCGTAGCATATTGCTGCAATGCGGAACAGCCTATACTGAAGTCTAACAATGGATTCCTGGCACTTATACTGTACCGCATCATATTGCTGCAATATGGTGGCGTCGTGGAGTTTACGACCGGTGCTCAATAAGCTCTCAACACAACCATGAGGAAACAAAAATACGACTTTGGCTTCGTATACTGAACATTTTCCATTATCCATGTTTTCAATCCATGTATTCAATCCAGGTCAGACCAGATCAGGATCTTCAGCTTCACTCTGTAGATATGAATTGCGAGCCAGTCTTTGACGTTCATGATGACGTGATGTTTATTTATTTTCTTCTTTCGGTCATAACAACACCAGACTTTCATTTGCTCTACTTCTCGCAATCTATACTGAATATGTGAGTCTATGTTTTCGAAATATATTGCTTTCGAATTGTTTTTGGGGGCGTTTATCTTGATAAATTAGATAAACCAATACCACATTTGTGGTGTTGCGTAGTCCCTGGGATAAACACGCCACGAAACGGAGACTCTATATTCGACACGCGGGCGACTCAGGCACACGTTCTCGCGCGGACCACTCAGACGCGACTGCCGCCGGCCGGGTCTGGCCGGCCGGCCATCTGGGGGCGGTGTCGGATGAGTTTCCAGACACCGGACATGAGGACACAACATCTCCCCCTCAAGCTCATGGCGACAGGTGAGCTTATCTTTGCAACAAATTATACACTGTACACTGTACATGCTCCACCCCTCCCGAGTCGAAACGCGCGCGGTCGCGGGCGGCGATTCACAGGCACATAACATTGGAGACACGTGAGTTTGAGGACACAGTTGGCGAGTCAGGGGTGTGAGCCATAAAACGGTAAATGAGGGTCGACTTGAAGACGGGCCGGACGGAACACATGGCGGCTGCTACGGCGTAGAGCTGGCCGCGGTGGGGGAGAGGGGACGAGGGGACGACTGCTGGTCGGTGGGTCTGCGAAGGTCACGACACTCCGCCGCGGCACGTGACGCGGCGCCGCGGAAGGAGGCGGGGGTGGCGGCGCCGGAGAGGGCGGGGTCGGCGGCGCCGGTGGGGGCGGCGGCTGACCGGCCGATGGGGCGCCGACCGGCACGAGAGGGCGGAACGGACGCAGAAAGCGGCGGTTGCGCCAGAGGGTGCGGCCGCTGGGGACCTTGACGAGGAAGTCCCGTCAGCGATCGGCACCGATGATGGTGCCTCGCCTGTCCCACAGCCCAGTGGTCCGGTCCTGGATGGACACATGGGAGCCGACGCGCAGGCTGGAGAGCGGCTTGGCTGACTGGTCATATCGGTCACGTGCTGCGTCCCGGAGCGAGTTAGCGAGCAGGTCACATTCGTCCGCCGCCCGCTGCTGCCACTCAGGGTCGAAGGCGCGGTGGTGAATGGGGACAGCTGATCGTAGCGGGTGGCCATATAAAATATCGGCCGATGACCGGTGGTCCGCCCGCGGCGTGTTGCGGATTTCCAGTAGGCCGTGAGCGAATGCGTCACAGTCTAGGTCACCCGAAGTGGTCACTTTTTGAATTAGGCGTTTGACCAGCTTGACGGCCGCCTCGGCGTGGCCGTTAGACTGTGGGTGGGGCGGGGTGGACGTACGGTGCGTCACGCCCCAGCGCTGCAGGAAGTCCCTGGTGAGGCGAGCAGTGTACTGCGGGCCGCCATCGCTGCGGAGTAGGCAGGGCACTCCAGTGGTCGCGAATATTTCTCGCAGGTTTCTGACCAGACTGCGGGCCGTGGCGTCGCCGTCGCAGTGAACGACCGTGGGCCAGCCGGACAGCCGGTCGACGTACACCAGGTAGGTCCGACCTGCGTGTTGAAAGAAGTCGGTCGAGACGGACTCGAAGACGCGGCTTGGTGGTGGGTCTGACATCGTGGGCTCCCGCTGCTGACTGGGCAGCCGCTCATGGCATGCCAGGCACGACTGTACGGTGGCTGTGATGTCGCGGTCGATGCCGGCCCAGTACACGGACTGACGGGCACGGCGCAGAGTCCGCTCGATGCCCTGGTGGGAGTCGTGTAGGCGCCGCAGCGTCTCTCGCCGGAGACTGCAGGGGATGACGAGACGGGAGCTGCAGACCAGAACGCCGTCGTCTACGGCGAGCCGGTCGCGCACGCCCCAGTATGGGCGCTGGGAAACTGGCAGGTCCGACCGCTGATGGGGGAAGCCATGGAGCACGGTCTCGCACAGGGCCGTGTACTCGGGGTCGGCACGGGCGGCGTCGCGGACGCGAGTCAGCGTGGCGTCTTCGATGGGAGACACCCGGATTCCGTCAGGGTCGAGCTGGGTCACAGAACGTACGATGAGGCTGTGCAGCTGGTGAGTGACGTCGTATTCGGCTTCCTCGTCGTCCGGAGTTGGATGGTCCACTGGGGCTCTGGAGAGAGCGTCTGGGATGCAGTGCTTCTTGCCCCATTGCCAGCTGGCGATGAAGCTGTAAGCCAGGAGCTTCATGCGGAGGCGTCGCAACCGCGGGTTGTCTATTTCTGACAGGGATTTTTGGTTGAGGATGGGAACCAGCGGGCGGTGGTCGGTAAGGATGTCGAATGACGGAAGACCAGCGAGGAGTAGGTGGCATTTGCGGACCCCCCAGGCGATGGCGAGGAGCTCCAGCTCTATGGCGGCGTAGCGGGACTCAGTGGCCGACAGGAATCTGGAGCCACACTGCACTAGTCGCCATTGTTCCTGATGCCGCTGGATGAGAGCGTACCCCAGACCGTGTAGCTGGGAGGCGTCAGTCTGCAGGGCGGTGGGCAGGCTCGGATTGAAGAAGGCGAGCACCGGAGGTGAGACCAGCGCCTTCTTCACAGCGTCGAAGGCCTGTGTATGGGTCTCGGTCCACGCCCACATGCACGTGCTGGGGCCTCAGCAGGTCTCGTAGAGGCGCGGCAGCTGTTGCCGTTTCGGACGAGAAAGCACCCAGTTGATTCACCAGCCCCATAAAACTGCGCAGATCCGTGAGGTTGGCTGGGGTGGGGAACTCGGCGATGGCCTTGGCCTTACGCTGATCTATTGTGTAGCCGGTGGCAGTCACATCGTAGCCGCAGTAGCTCACTGATGGCTCGGCGAAGGCTAGTTTGCCTGGGTGCAGCGTGATGCCGGCGGTGTCGCACCGCTCCAAGATGCGGATGACGCGCTGGAGGTGCGCGGCGTACTCGCTGTCGTACGCCAGTACGTCGTCGACGATTTTGCAGGTACGCGGTATGCCGGAGAGAGCTTGGTCCCGCGGCGGTTGTACTCGTCTCCGCTGACAGAGAGACCTTGTGGTAGTCGAAGCATCTTGAACCTGCCCCAGGGAGTGATGAAGCACAGGGGCGTCGACACGCGACAAAACTGGTGCGACTTTTTGCTCGGGGGGCGGCACCTAGCATGGGGGCGGCACCTGGCAAGGGGTGCATACACGTTCAAATTTGTATCTTTCCAGGTTTTTGTCAAGCGAAATTTCGATGCCCTACCTGACCGTAAACAGCCGATCGTATCTTATCTTCGTTAACATTTCGGTACGTAGGGGTTTCGTGACCGTAAGTTTAACTAGCCCGTCCAGTTCCAACTCCAAAGTAGGTATAATAAATCTTTTTGGGCATTCGTCCATTAAATTAGGTGCATTGTCGTCGCTGCCGCTGAATGAAGGTCATCCTGGCAATATGTTAAATCAAGCGCTGAAGGGAGTCAACTACACCATGTCAGTTGCCAGATACATTTTTGAGGTTTTCAGCGGAGCGCTCTGCCAACTGGGCTCATGAGTGGTCTGTGACGGGCTGTTCTGCAAACAGTATTACGGTTTTAGAGCAGTCGTTCGCCGTTGTTTCTATTTATTACTAATTATTTGCCTGTTGGATTGGATCTCGGTACAGTTTTTCCTAGAGATTCGTGCTTAAAATGCATGCCAATCTTATATTGTCACTTATACATCACTGCCACGCCGAACTACCGCCGTCTGGCATGTGAGTGAATCCTCTCCGAATACATGAACGAACGCTGCTCCTTGAGTAACACCGTTCCAGGACTCCCGCTCATCGGAACATTTCACCCTAGTGCTTTTTAGCCATCACCGAACACTCTCCTCCGAGTATCGTCCTCTGCCACGAACGCCTTCACCACCCTCTCCACGTCGACCTGGTGCAGCAGCGACGGTGGATGTGGCAGACAAGGAGATCTGAGAGACGCCTCTCACCCATGCTTTTCCGCAGCCACGTCTTCAATCTGCGAAGTTTGCTGAAGCTCCGTTCAGCCTCAGCCGATGACACGGGGACGCACCGTAATATGTCCAACAGCTTAGCTGTTTCGGCATACAGGTTCTTCAGGATAGGGGGCGAGACGGCCACACGCTGCCCCGGTCCTGCTGAGGGGTGAGACGGCCGTACGCTGCCCCGGTCCGGCTGATGGGCGAGACGGCCGTTCGCTGCCCCGGTCCGACTGAGGGGTGAGACGGCCATGCCCTCCCTCAGCCCCGGTCCGGCTGAGGGAGGAGACGGGCATACGCTGCCCTGGTCTGGCTGAGCGGCGAGACGGACATACGCTGCCCCGGCCCGGCTGAGGGGTGAGACGGCGGTACGCTGCTCTAGTCTGGCTGAGGGTGGGACGGCATTTTTTTATGTGGATTTTCATGTTTTTAAGGTAGGTATGTGCTTGTTAGTTAACGCCGCGAAGCGGCGCGAAATTTGTACGGTTTTGCCTGATAAAACCCATAAATTTAGGCGGTGTGCCTTATAGAGGATAATAAGCTAAAAATGATATTCATTCAATTCAGCGTTACGACGAACCGATGACGATTACTATGGCTTCGTTGTGACGATGACTACCGATGTGACGCCGCGAAGCGGCGTGAAAATGTTAATTTTAGGTCCTGGAAAACGAAATGTTAATATTGGAACCAGACCGTGAGGTGAGATGGCTTGGGGAGATGGTCCTGGCCTGTTTCCACTATTAGCTCTTCGGTCTAGCGAATTGTGCACCGCTGGAGCAGCTTCCGGGTGCCGATCTCCTCGTCTTTGCGTTCGTGTCGCCTTTTTCGGAACTCGGCAAACTAGCTAAACATGTAGCCTGCTCGAAACTTAAAAGTGAATATTTTATGAAGGGTATGGGCCCTGGGGCCAGCAATTACCGCCAAGGAGAGCCTCAGCTAGACACTTAATGAAATTATTTTCCCCATTTTCCAAATTTGTGTAAGCAATTGTGAAATTTGTGTCATGCCGCGAAGCGGCGCGAAATTTTCCAGTTTTTGACACTAGATAGTTGGATTTTTACTGCACTGCAAAGGCAGTTTTTACGATAAATTGTTATTTTTTCCCTCAAAAAGTGTGTGTGTGTGGAGGGGGGTCGACCCTCCTCCGCCTTCTAAAAGTGGGGGGAGTTTGTCTAGACCTCCCCCTGGGCAGGTCCCCCGACCCTCCCGTCGGCGACGCACCTGGCTGACAAATATTGCAGCACACACTCTCCTGAGAAGAAAATTGTTAAATTGTTTTGTACTACCATCACCCCCTCCCCCCCCGAATTAAAAAACGCATCAGACTTATCAAATAACCATTTTGAAACCCAAGTAAACATTGCACCAGGTGGGTCAGAGTACAGCACATCACCGCTTATTATGACCGCGCCGACCACGGCTAGCAGGCGCTCCAGCTATAGCAGGCGCTCCAGGCGACGGCTAGCAACCCCTGGGAAGGCTCGAGGGCCCGTTCACAGACTCAATGGCCTTCTGGATAAGCTTGAAAGGGCCCTGAACAGACTCAATGACCCCTTGGCAAGCCGAGAGGACCCTAAGCAGACTCTAATAGCCCCTGGGCAGGCTCGAGAGGCCCCTGAACAGTATCAATGGACCATTGGGAAAGCTCGAGAGGCCCCTGCACAGACTAATGGCCCCTAGGCAGGTTCGAGAGGCCCCTGAACATACTCAATGGGCGCCTGGGCAAGCTCGAGAGGCCCCTGGGGCAGGTTTGGGAGGCCCCTGAACATACTCAATGGGCCCCTGGGCAAGCTCGAGAGGCCTCTGGACAGGCTCTAGTGGCCCCTGGGCAGGTTCGAGAGGCCCCAAAACAGACTATAATGACCTCCTGGCCAGGCTCGAGAGGCCCCTGAACATACTCAATGGGCCCCTGGACATGCTCGAGAGGCCACTGGGCAGGTTTGTTGGGCCGTGGGTGGGCTCAATTGGCCCCTGTACAAGTGGACATGCTCTAGAGGCCCCTGGGCAGGTTTTTGGGGCCCCTGAGTGGGCTCAATGGGCACAGGGCATGCTTGAAAGGTCACTGGGCATGTTTTTGCGCCCTTAAGTGGGCTCAATGGGCCCCTGGATATGCTCGAGAGGCCCCTGGATAGTTTGTGGGCCCTCGGTGGGCTCAATTGGCCCCTGGACATGCCCAAAAGGCCCCCTGGGCCGGCTTCGAAAGCCCTTCAGTGTTTCTGAGGGCCCTTGACATGCACCAGAGTGACACTTGCCTAGTTTGAGGGCTCCTCTGTGACTTTTTGAAAGCCATTTAGCTAATGCAAATGGTATCTGGGCCAATCTCGGCGGGGCCCCCTGTGACCCGTAGGGGGGGGGGGGGGCAAATCACGGGTGGAGTTTCCTATTTTGTCAGATTTGAAGGTTTCCTGGCGTTGAAATGGCCATTTTCACCTGAACCATTGAAAACAACCAGTCTATATGACAACTTGTCCCACCAACTTTTTCTGAAAAGCTCCACCCATGCTTTGTATTGGTTTTGAACTTAAATAGCCATTATATTTGGCCGTTATTGATATGTCGAAAATACGACGGTCATTTTCCCCAAAACTTAGCCGTTTTTAAGCAATTTAATTTCACATTTGCAAAATGGGGTCTAGGCTAGTGCCGCCGCTGATTGGCTGACAGACACTTTTTCACCGAATCCCACCTTGTCAGCCAATCAGCGGCGGTCTACAGCTCAATAATGACGTCATCATCCCAAATAGAAAACCTTAATTTGTATAGAGTTAAGTGACTTTTCGAGGGAAAAAATATCACCATCGCTTTCAGCAGCACTTCTTAATATTTTCACATACAACCAGCGTATATTTGACAACTTTCAGAAAGGTGAAACATTCCCTATAAGAACTACTTAAGCCTGAGTCTGCACCAAAAAGACTTCGATGGGCCATGGCCGCCATGATACGGCATCACCTTATCAGGATATAGGGACGGCAAATATTCGTTGCGGCACTTGGCTGAGGGGCGGCACCTGGCTGAAGGCGCCACACCAGGCTGCAGGGGCTGAATCTATCTGAGGGGTGGCACCTGGCTGAGGGGCGGCACCTGACTGAAGGGGCAGCACCTGGCTGAAGGGGCAGCACCTGGCTGGAAGGGCGGCACCTTGCTGAAGGGGATGCACCTAGCTGAGGGGCGGCACCTAGCTGAAGGGGCGGCACCTGGCTGAAGTGGCGGCACCCGGTTGAGGGGTCGGCATCTTTTTGAGGGGCAACACCTGGCTGAAGGGCGGCATCTTTCTGAGGGGCGGCACCTGGCTGAAGGGGCGGGATCTTTTTGAGGGGCAACACCTGACTGAAGGGCGGCGTCTTTCTGAGGGGCGGCACCCTTCTGAAGGGGCGGCACCCGGCTGAAGGGGCAGCATCTTCTGCGGAGCGGCACCTGCTGAAGGGGCGGTACCTGGCTGAAGGGGCGACACCCGGTTGAGGGGGCGGCATATTTTTTAGGGGCAACACCTGGCTGAAGGGCGGCATCTTTCTGAGGGGGCGGCACCTGGCTGAAGGGGCGACACCTGGCTAAAGGGGCGGCATCTTTTGAGGGACGGTGGCGTCCGGTCAGTGGGGGCACTTGGTATGTGACGGCGCCTCGTCGAGGGCGGCACATCAACATTGGTACGTCCAAAAAAGTGGTGCGACTAGTCTGAATGGTCTGTTAGGCGTCGAGGCCCCTGAATTGAAGCAGGTGAGATCCTGGTCACGACGGTCCAGCGGGACCTGAAAGTAGCCTGACCGGGCGTCGAGCTTGGTGAAATACCGCGCCCCGATGCCGATACTGGATACCGCATCCTGTGGAGTGCACACCGGGTGTGCGCCACGCCGAACGTATTTGTTCAGGCGGGTCAAGTCTACTGTTAGACGTACCGGTGAGCCCTGAGAGGTGGCAGGGTCGATGCGTTTGGCGACCGCCACAATTTGATGGCACCACTCGGTGGGGTAGTCGACTGGGGCGATGACACCCTGCTCCAGAAGCTCGTCAAGCTGTCGCCGTATGTCCTCTTGACAGGCGAAAGGTATGGGCGGGCTGCTGTGGCTGCATGCGGGCGGGCGTCGTCCGTGAGGTCGATTCTGGCCGGGCCTCCGGTGATCTCACGGAGCGGAGGTGCCGTATTGAAGACACGCGGAAACGTCTCTTTCAGCGCCGCGAGGTGAGTCTGTCGTTGCTGCTGAGATGGTTCCCCGAGAGCCGAGTCCCAGCATGGAAGCGGTCCAGGATTTGTCGTGTCTTGCACGGCTCGGCCACCGGCCGGCCGCGTTGGCCCGGCCTGCCGGACGGACGTCCCCGGCGGCGGCGGCGGCGGCGGCGGCGGCGGCGCCGCGCCCGGGTGGGTGTGCGGACCCGCTGTGACGTCACTCCGCGCGGTATCGCCCGGCGTCCCGGGGAGAGGGATCGCGGCGGCTTTACGACCGGGGGGTGGTGGCGCACCGGCTGGCGGCTCAGATGACTGTGACCACAGTGCGGCAGGGGCGCGTCCAGTCACAGCTACGCTCCTCAGCTGAGCGGGAAACTGCGGTGGCAGGATGTCGAGGGCAATGGAGTCGTACCAGGACAGCAGTGCACTATCCAGGCCCTGTACGACGGAGACCGTTATGGTAGCCGTGACCGCGCCCAAGGTCAGGTCACACTGGAAGGTGCCGCAACACCGCAGCTCGTACCCACAGGAGGCGTAGAGGTTGTCCACAGGCGGGGACAGGCCAGCCATGTCGATCCGCAGGATTTCCGCCTGTGATCCTCCATGCAGGAGGTCTCCGCGCCGGTGTCCGGTATCCATAAGGCGGTGCCGGTCCCGTGGCTGTGGGTCATTAGCAGCTGGACCCGGGGTGTCCGGCGGGAGGACAGGCCATTGACCCAAATGTCGGCCACGAACAGCGCGTTAACTCGAGGCTGGTACGACCCTTGGTCGCGGTGTCGGGACCGGCGACCTTCGGGGGCTCCAGATGTGCGCCTGGAGGCGGCGGCGCGCTGGCGACAGACGCTCTGGAAATGTCCGCGACGTTCGCACCAGTGGCAGATGGCCGAACGTGCGGGACATGCCTGCTGGTCGGCGTGCGGGGGCCGACCACAGTTGGGACACTTGTCCGTAGCATGAGGCATGTCTCGCTGTGGGGAGTCCGGACGATTGTAGGCCGATCGACGAGCACTGGCTGTTCTGTTCCGGCGGTAGGCGGATACGGGCTGGATGGAGTCACTGGACATGGCGGCCGAATTCTGGTGTGCGTTTTCCCGGGCACGGCAGATGTTGACGGCGGATTGCAGTGTCAGCTTGTTTTCGCTCAAGAGCACGCGCAGCGTGTCCTCATCTCGTATGCCGGTTACGACACGATCGCGGAACTGCGAGTCGGTGCAGTGAGTGCAGAAATCACAGAACTGGGCGATTTCACGCAGGGCCACGAGAAAGTCATCAAAGGTCTCACCGTCCTCTTGCTGCCGGCGGAAGAACTCACGGTGGTCGAGGATGATGTTCCGCTGCCGGCGCAGGTGACGTTCCATGCCGCGGATGATAGTCTGCACGTCGAACGTGCTGACGTCGACGTCGAGGCTGTGACGGAGCGTCCGCGTCCACTGGTCATCGAGCAGAGCGACGAGGGCGGCGGTTTGAGTCGCCGGCGGGAGCTCGTACAGGCCCGTGAGGATGGCGTAGCCCTCGAACTTGTCTCGCCATGAGGCGAATTCGCGCAGGCTGGCACCCTCCGTCAGCCGGGGCGCGGGCGTAGCCGTCGCGCCGAGTCGTCTCGTGGCGCGGTGGGTGGCTTGGAGGTCAGCGCCGGAGGCGTCCGTCTGGGCGCCTTCATGGTCGGTTCTTGCGTGGAGTTGGCTCGCCTGATTCGCTGCTTCAGCGATCGCCAGTATCCGTTCCTCCCGTAGAGCGGATGTCCTGGCCTGCTCCTGCAGCAGGTCCGTCGATGTCCTGGCCTGCTCCTGCAGCAGGTCCGTCAGACGGGACACGGTGTCCGCGAGTGCGTCCGGATTCATGGCGATGGGGAACTACCGACGCGCCATGTTGTGTTGCGTAGTCCCTGGGACAAACACGCCACGAAACGGAGACTCTATATTCGACACGCGGGCGACTCAGGCACACGTTCTCGCGCGGATCACTCAGACGCGACTGCCGCCGGCCGGGTCTGGCCGGCCGGCCATCTGGGGGCGGTGTCGGATGACAGTTTCCCGACACCGGACATGAGGACACAACAACATTTCACATTTTCAGGTACGAATTACCCCTATTAGCACATTCCCAGCAATTTGGCAATGTGACTGGTTTCCGTTAATGTGGAATAATACAAAATCCGATGAATTTACCCGTTATTTTTTATTAAGACTCTCCGTGATTTGGTCATCAAAACATTTTTGACCATTCTGAATCCAACAGCAGGGGAGATAGTAAAACTCACGTAATTATATCCTCAAAATATTCCAGCCTTTCGTTTCTATAGAAATCCTAGTAGCATTGATTCAGACGCAGTTGGGTGACAGCCGATGATAGAATGATGAGGAGTGGAGATTGCAATTCTCACTCCTGATAATCCATTATAATCCTCACATCCAATGGTTGTAGGAACGTCCCCAAAAGTGTGTGTGTTGGACGAGAGAGGGGGGGGGGGGCAGTGCAAATTTGATCTCGTCTTGCGAAACACAACGCACCTATGCAAGATTTCTTTGCAGATTTAGGATCTTCTCGCCTTGGCGAACCTTTTGCCCTATTTATTTTCTCACTAAGCGAAATAAAATATTTTAGCAAAAATGTTGGCCGAAAAGTGAGGGGGTCGGCCCCCCCGTGGCCCCCTATTTCTACGCCTATGTCACATCCTCATCAATCCATCAAACCCATTACCATGGGTTATGGGCTGTGATAAGACAGCCTGATAAAGGTGTTATCGTTCCTAGACTGCCCTTATCTGTGGTTTGTTTGAATGATATATGTACGAAATGCATCTGGACTTCAAAACATATATTGCAGAACAGAACAAACAAATGGCACACCACAAACAAAATAAATAATAGGAAATCAAACTGGTCACATTTTAAAGGACATCAAACAACAGCAGAACTCACAAAGCAGTAGATCCGATACAATATGTCTGTCTAGTTGCTGCGAGACCTGTAGCCGACGATGACACGCTCATACTGGGGCTCCTCATAGGAAGCACGGACTTCCTCCTCGTCCTTCTCCTCCTGATCATCGTCGCCATCGTCAGACACCTCTGGTGTGGGGTACTGGGTGGGCACGGGGGTGGGCAGGTGGTCCCCCTGCGCCTGGAAGCCGTCCTCGCCGGCCGAGTACACCACCGTGTAGGTGACGCCGTCGGGAGCCGTGTAGCTGAACTGGCCCGACACGCTGTAGCTGTCGTCATCCTCCGGCTGGCCAGACTCCGACACAGAGATGCCGTTCTCAGTCTCGAAACTGACGGGAAAAGATGACGCATATATCAGTACTTGTGTTGCCGATAGTGAATATTTGGAATATGTGCTGGCCGTTCAGTAAATATGTCACATTTCTAAACTCAATTATCTGATGGGATTTGAAGGAAGCGATTTGAAAACGCATATTTGCTGGAAACGCTACGATATTTGCTGCAATCTAATTTCATGTTATGTGCAATAACACCATGAAAGAAGGGCTACTGCTAATTTTTAGATCACTGGTACTTTATAACTCAAAGTTAATTAATTCAAATAGTTACTTACGACTGCTGGTAGGAGAGATCGTCGTTGTGGTCGATGTTCTGTCTGAGGATTGCAATGATGTCCCGTTCGTAGGAGGGATCAGACGGGGCAGCGGCAGCCACGGCCAGAACGGCGGCGAAAATAAACTGAAACAACGATGTTTAGTTAGGTGTCATTTAATATTATAGCGACGTATACTACTAGGCTGTTGAATCATTTTGTTGTTTTAATTGTTGAATCATTATTCCATTGTCTTAGGTTTTTGTTATAATAGAACCAATTAATGCAATCGACATTTATAGAAATTTACAAACACATGACCGCTTTTAATTCGGTACTATATACATCTCGCCAACACTCTTCCAAGATATATATATATATATATATATATATATATATATATATATATATATATATATATATATATATATATATATAAAAAAATATATATATATATATATATATATATATATATATATATATATATATATATATATATATATATATATATATATATATATATATGCAGTACTATATACGTCTCCTGAGCCCTCTTTGGAGATCTATATGTATGTACTACAAAGTACAATGATTTCATACGGTAATGCAGAAGAATACTCAACGTTTTACTCTGATATATTTTGTGTTCACTCACCAGCTTCATGTTTGTGCTTCTGATGTTTGTCAGTGGTGATCTGATGCCGGTCCTGGCTTCAGGCGTCCTTTTATACCGGCTGTTGGGACATTGGTACACCAGGGACAGAGGGACTGTCATGGTCAGGTATCGGGCAGTTCTCCACTACAGTGGTGACCGGATTCGAGAGGTCAGATTAATGTGGGTTAGCAAAGAAGCTATGGCCAACACAAGTTCGACGCAAGTGGTTCTTTGTATAACAATTGGTTCTAGGATAAGCAATGACAATATTCATAGGTTCTCAGTCATTTCTGGACCAAATAGATGTGCATTAGTGACTTAAATACAACACCCACATTAAACACATACGGCCATTATCTCATTTTAAGCAATATATTTTGGAATGGCTGTTCGTATGTTCTTAAGTCTTCTACAGATGATGGTTATCCCAAGCTAAATTTTGTTTTCGCCACTACTGAATCATCAAATTAGTTTTCCGGCAATGGCACTTTTTACCTGGAATATACAACTGTTACTGGAATACACTGGGGGAAAGACTTTATACATAATATGGAGAGTGAAAACATTTCCAGGGAACTCCATTAATATAAATTCGTGTTGTTCTAAAAATACCTGCATAATATTTCAGATTGCTTCAACGTAGTTGTTTTATGCGGCAGCCACAATCATACACATTTATTACTACTTATACGTTGATTATGAAATCCTTGTTATTTATCCGTCACGTTAATATTTTAACTAGACTTGGTGGTCATGCTAAATGAATAGGTTTCGAATGTAATTGCTGAATGAAGCAATAATTTTGCAGAGTCCTGCATTGTCTTTAAGGCTCCTAGCCGGACATTGTATACCTTGGCAATGCGCGCTGGGTGGTCCTGCTATCTTGGTGACATTTGCCGAGGGGTTGAGTAAATTAAACTATTGGAATGGTTCAGTAATTTTTTGGGTAAAATTGGGCATTTTTCTAAACTAGGGTAGGTTAATGCAACGAGTTAGGTTGTGCTGCCATGATGGTATACGTCATGTATATACTCGAACAAACGAACAGCCTTGTTAACACGCAGTTTAGATTCCTTGCTGTTTGACGACTCAACCATTGTTAATGTCATTTATTGTTCTCCAATTTATAGGCAAATATAGCAGATTACCTGTTTAGATTACCTGTGCCAACGTTATTTAGGTCGAGATAAAACTAAAACCTGATGTAAATCAATCGGAACAGAATACTCATCTCTACTGATTATACCGAACCTACCTTTAGTGACTGGACTGGAAATGCTACCGTTTATTCCTGCACTCAGACTGTGCCGCAGCTCCTTACCGCAATGCAGACCAGCCTATTACAAGCAATTTCATTCCTGCACTTAGACTGTGCCCCAGCTCATTACTGCAATGCGGAACAGCCTATTACAAGCCATTTCATTCCTGGCACTCAGACTGTGCCGCAGCTCATTACTGCAATGTAGACCAGCCTATAACAAGCCATTTCATTCCTGCACTCAGACTGTGCCCCAGCTCATTACTGCAAAGCAGACCAGCGTATTACAAGCCATTTCATTCCTGCACTCAGACTGTGCCGCAGCTCATTACTGCAATGCAGACCGGCGTATTACAAGCCATTTCATTCCTGGCACTTAGGCTGTACCCCAGCCCATTACTGCAATGCAGACCAGCGTATTACAAGCCATTTCATTCCTGCACTAAGACTGTGCCGCAGCTCATTACTGCAATGCAGACCAGCGTATTACAAGCCATTTCATTCCTGCACTTAGACTGTGCCGCAGCTCATTACTGCAATGTAGACCAGCCTATAACAAGCCATTCCATTCCAGCACTCAGACTGTGCCGCAGCTCATTACTGCAATGTAGACCAGCGTATTACAAGCCATTTCATTCCTGGCACTCAGACTGTGCTGCAGCTCATTACTGCAACTTGCGGAACAGCCTATTGCAAGCCATTTCATTCCTGGCACTTACGCTGTACCGTAGCATATTGCTGCAATGCGGAACAGCCTATACTGAAGTATAAACAATGCATTCCTGGCACTTATACTGTACCGCAGCATATTGCTGCAATATGGTGGCGTCGTGGAGTTTATCACCGGTGCTCAATAGGCTCTTAACAAAAAATGAGGAAACAAAAATACGACTTTGGCTTCGTATACTGAACATTTTCCATTATCCATGTTTTCAATCCATGTATTCAATCCAGATCAGACTAGATCAGGATCTTCAGCTTCGCTCTGTAGATATTAATTTCGAACCAGTCTTTAACGCTCATGATGACGTGATATTCATTTATTTTATTCTTTAGTTCATAACAACACGAGACTTTCATATGCGCTACTTCTGTCAATCTATACTGCATATGCGAGTCTATGTTTTCGAAATATATTTATTTTTATTTTTAATGGGGTGCGCTTATCTTGATAAATTAGATAAACCAACGCCACATTTAACATTGTCAGGTACGGTTTCCCCCTATTAGCACATTCGCAGCAATTTGGCAATGTGACTGGTTTTCGTTATTGCGAAAGAATACGAAATCGGATGAATTTACCCAGATTTTTTATTAGGACTTGCTGTGATTTGGTCATGAAAACATGTTTGACTATTCTGAATCCAACAGTAGTGAGATAGTAAAGCTCACGTAGTTATATCCTCAAAATATTCCAGCCTTTCGTTTCTATAGAAATCCTAGTAGCATTGCTTCAGACACAGTTGGGTGACATCCGATGATAGAATGATGAGGAATGTGGATTGCAATCCTCACTCCTCATAATCCATTCTCATCCTTACATCCAAGGGATGTAGGAACGTCCCCAAAAGTGTGTGTGTGGACCGGGGGATGGGCAGTGCAATTTTAATCTGTCTTGAGAGAAACACAAACCCCATATGGAAGATGTCGTTGCAGATTTGGGATCTTCTCGCCTTGGCGAACCTTTTGCTATATTTATTTTCTCTCACCAAGCGAGACAAAAAAAACGCAAAAATATTGGCCGAAAAGTGAGGAGGCCATTTCCCCTCCCCCCTGTTCCTACGCCTATGTCACATCCTCATCAATCCATGAAACCCATTACCATTGGTTATGGACAGTGCTAAGACAGCCTGATAAAGGTGATATCGTACCTAGACTGCCCTCATTTATGATTTGTTTGAATGATATATGTACGAAACGCATCTGGACTTCAAAACATATATTGTAGAACATAACAAACATATGCTACACCACAAACAAAATACATACTAAGTAATCAGTACTGGGTGGGCACGGGGGTGGGCAGGTGGTCCCCCTGCGGCTGGAAGCCGTCCTCGCCGGCCGAGTACACCACCGTGTAGGTGACGCCGTCGGGAGCCGTGCAGCTGAACTGGCCCGACACGCTGTAGCTATCGTCATCCTCCGGCTGGCCAGACTCCAACACAGAGATGCCGTTGTCAGTCTCAAAACTGATGGGAAAAGATGACGCATATATCAGTACTTGTGTTGCCGAAAGTGAATATTCGGAATATGTACTGGCCGTTCAGAAAATATGTCACATTTCTAAACTCAATTCTCTGATGGGACTTGAAGGAAGTGATTTAGAAACGTAAGTTGCTACGATATTTGATGCAATCTATTTCCATGGTATGTGCAATACAACCATGCGAGAAGGACAGGGCTTCTGCTCATTTTTAAATCACTGGTACTTTATAATCTCAAATTCAATTAATACAAATAGTTACTTACGACTGCTGGTAGGAAAGATCGTCGTTGTGGTCGATGTTCTGTCTGAGGATTTCAATGATGTCCCGTTCGTAGGAGAGATCAGACGGGGCAGCGGCAGCCACGGCCAGAAAGGCGGCGAAAATAAACTGAAACAACGATGTTTAGTTCAGGTGTCATTTAATATTATAGCGATGTGTACAAGGCTGTTGAGTCATTTTTGTTGTTTTTATTGTTGAATCATTATTCCATTGTATTAGGTTTAAGTTATAATTGAACCAATTAATGCAATCGACATTTATTAAAATTTACAAACACACGACTGTTTTTAATTCGGTACTATATTCGTCTCCTGAGCAATCTTTGAAGATCTATATTTATGTACTACGTACTATGATTTCATACGGTAATGCAGAAGAATACCCAACGTTTTACTCTGATATATGTTGTGTCCACTCACCAGCTTCATGTTTGTGCTTCTGATGCTTGTCAGTGGTGATCTGATGCCGGTCCTGGCTTCAGCCGTCCTTTCATACAGCCTACTGGGACATTGGTACACCAGGGACAGAGGCACTGTCAAGGTCAGGTATCGGACAGTTCTCCACAACAGTGGTGGGCCGGATTCCAGAGGTCAGATTGAAGGTGAGTTAGCAAAGAAGCTATAGCCAACACAAGTGCGACGCAAGTGGTTCTTTGTATAACAATTGGTTCTAGGATAAACAATGAAAATATTCATAGGTTGTCAGTCATTTCTGGATCAGATAGCTGTGCATTAGTGACTTAAATACAGCACCCACATTAAACACATAGGGCATTATCTCATTTTAAACAATATTTTGGGGAATGACTGTTCGTATATTCTTGAGTCTTCTACAGATGATGGTTATCCCAAGCCAAATTTTGTTTTCGCCACTACTGAATCATCAAATTAGTTTTCCGGCAGTGACATATTTTAACTGGAATATGCAACTGCTACTGGAATATACTGGGGGCAAGACTTTATACATGAAATGGAGAATGAACAATTTCCAGGGAGCTCCATTAATATAAAAACTTGTTCTAAAAAAATACCTGCATAATATTTAAGATTGTTTCAGCGTAGTGTTTTTCGACAGCGACAATCATACACATGTATTACTACTTATACGTTATTCATCAAATCCTTGTTATTTATCCGTCACGATAATATTTTAACTAGACTTGGTGGTCATGCTAAATTAATAGATTTCGAATGTAACTGTTGAATGAAGCAATACTTTTGCAAGGGTCCTGCATCGTCTTTAAGGCTTCTAGCCGGATATTGTATACCTTGGCAATGCGCGCTGGGTGGACCTGCTATCTTGGTGACATTTGCCGAGGGGATGAGTAAATTAAACTATTGGCAAATGTTCAGTAATTTTATTTTTCAAATTGGACATTTTTATAAACTAGGGTAGATTAATGCAACGAGTTAGGTTGTGCTGCCATGATGGTATACGTCATGCATATGCTCGAACAAACCAACAGCCTTGTTAACAACCATTTTATATTCCTTGCTGTATGACGACTTAACCATTGTTAATGTCATTTATTGTTCTCAAATTTATAGGCAAGTATGGCATATTAACTTTTAGGTTACCTGTGGCACCGTTATTTAGCTCCAGATAAAACTAAAACCTGATGTAAATCAATCGGAGCAGAATACTCATCTTTACTGATTATACCGAACCGACCTTTAGTGACTGGACTGGAAATGCTACCGTTTATTCCTGCACTCAGACTGTGCTGCAGTTCATTACTGCAATGTAGACCAGCCTATAACAAGCCATTTTATTCCTGCCTCAGAATGTGCCGCAGCTCATTACTGCAATGTAGACCAGCCTATAACAAGCCATTTTATTCCTGCACTCAGACTGTGCCGCAGCTCATTACTGCAATGCAGACAAGCGTATTACAAGTCATTTCATTCTTGCACTCAGACTGTGCCGCAGCTCATTACTGCAATGCAGACCAGCCTATTACAAGCCATTTAAGTCCTGCACTCAGACAGTGCACCAGCTCATTACTGCAATGCAGACCAGCCTATTACAAGCCATTTCATTCCTGCACTCAGACTGTGCCGCAGCTCATTACTGCAATGCAGACCAGCCTATAACAAGCCATTCCATTCCAGCACTCAGACTGTGCCCCAGCTCATTACTGCAATGTAGACCAGCGTATTACAAGCCATTTCATTCCTGGCACTCAGACTGTGCCGCAGCTCATTACTGCATCTTGCGGAACAGCCTATTGCAAGCCATTTCATTCCTGGCACTTACGCTGTACCGTAGCATATTGCTGCAATGCGGAACAGCCTATACTTAAGTATGAACAATGCATTCCTGGCACTTATACTGTACCGCAGCATATTGCTGCAATATGGTGGCGTCGTGGTGTTTATCACCGGTGCTCAATAGGCTCTTAACACAAATTGAGCAAACAAAAATATGACTTTGGCTTCGTATACTGAACATTTTCCTTTATCCATGTTTTCAATCCATGTATTCAATCCAGATCAGACCAGATCAGGGTCTTCAGCTTCACTCTCTAGATATGAACTTCCAGCCAGTCCATGACGTTCATGATGAAGTGATATTAATTTATTTTCTTCTTTCGGTCATAACAACACCAGACTTTCATATACAATCTATACTTCTCGCAATCTATACTGAATATGCGAGTCTATGTTTTCGAAATATATTGCTTTCGAATTGTTTTTTTTGGGCATTTATCTTGATAAATTTGATAAACCAATGCCACATTTAACATTTTCAGGTAAGAATTCCCCCTATTAGCACATTTGCGGCAATTTGGCAATGTGACTGGTTTTCGTTATTGCGGTAGAATACGAAATCGGATGAATTTAACCAGATTTTGTATTAGGACTTGCTGTGATTTGGTCATGAAAACATTTTTGACCATTCTGAATCCAACAGTAGGGGAGATAGTAAAGCTCACGTAATTATATCCTCAAAATATTCCAGCCTTTCGTTTCTATAGAAATCCTAGTAGCATTGCTTTAGATGCAGTTGGGTGACAGCCGATGATAGAATGAAGAGGAGTGGGGATTGCAATCCTCACTCCTCATAATCCATTCTCATCCTCACATCCAAGGGATGTAGGAATGTCGCCAAAAGTGTGTGGGACCGGGGGGGGGGGGGGGGCAGTGAAACTTCGATCTCGTCTTGAGAGAAACACAACCCACATATGAAAGATTTCTTTGCAGATTTAGGATCTTCTCGCCTTGGCGAACCTTTTGCAATATTTATTTTCTCACCAAGTGAATTAAAATATTTTAATAAAAATGTTGGCCGAAAAGTGAGGGGGCCATGTCCCCCCGGCCCCCCTGTTGTTACGCCTATGTCACATCCTCATCAATCCATCAAACCCATTACCATTGGTTATGGGCTGTGATAAGACAGCCTGACAAAGGTGTTATCGTACCTAGACTGCCCTTATCTGTGGTTTGTTTGAATGATATATGTACAAAACGCATGTGGACTTCGAAACATATATTGTAGACCAGAACAAACATATTGCACACCACAAACAAAATAAATACTAGGTAATCAAACTGGTCACAATTTAAAGGACATCAAACAACAGCAGAACTCACAAAGCAGTAGATCCGATACAATATGTCTGTCTAGTTGCTGCGAGACCTGTAGCCGACGATGACACGCTCATACTGGGGCTCCTCATAGGAAGCACGGACCTCCTCCTCGTCCTCCTCCTCCTGCTCATCGTCGCCATCGTCAGACACCTCTGGTGTGGGGTACTGGGTGGGCACGGGGGTGGGCAGGTGGTCCCCCTGCGCCTGGAAGCCGTCCTCGCCGGCCGAGTACACCACCGTGTAGGTGACGCCGTCGGGAGCCGTGTAGCTGAACTGGCCCGACACGCTGTAGCTGTCGTCATCCTCCGGCTGGCCAGACTCCGACACAGAGATGCCGTTCTCAGTCTCAAAACTGATGGGAAAAGATGACGCATATATCAGTACTTGTGTTGCCGATAGTTAATATTCGGAATATGTACTGGCCGTTCAGAAAATATGTCACATTTCTAAACTCAATTATCTGATGGCACTTGAAGGAAGTGATTGGGGAACGTAAGTTGCTACGATATTTGCTGCAATCTATTTCCATTTGATGTGCAATAACACCATGTAAGAAGGGCTTCTGCTCATTTTTAAATCACTGGTACTTTATAATCTCAAATTCAATTACTACAAATAGTTACTTACGACTGCTGGTAGGAGAGATCGTCGTTGTGGTCGATGTTCTGTCTGAGGATTTCAATGATGTCCCGTTCGTAGGAGGGATCAGACGGGGCGGCGGCAGCCACGGCCAGAACGGCGGCGAAAATAAACTGAAACAACGATGTTTAGTTTAGGTGTCATTGAATATTATAGCGACGTGTGACTGTTGAATCCTTTTGTTGTTTTTATTGTTGAATCATTATTCCATTGTCTTAGGTTTATGTTACAATTGAGCCAATTAATGCAATCGACATTTATTTAAATTTACAAACGCACGGCTGTTTAATGCAGTACTATATACGTCTCCTGAGCACTCTTTGAAGATCTATGTTTATGTACTACAACGTACTATGATTTTATACGGTAATGCAGAAGAATACTCAACGTTTTACTCTGATATATTTTGTGTTCACTCACCAGCTTCATGTTTGTGCTTCTGATGCTTGTCAGTGGTGATCTGATGCCGGTCCTGGCTTCAGCCGTTCTTTTATACCGCTTGTTGAGACATTGGTACACCAGGGACAGAGGCACTGTCAAGGTCAGGTATCGGGCAGTTCGCCACTACGGTGGTGGGCCGGATTCCAGAGGTCAGGTTAAATGTAGGTTATAGTGGTGCCAATCGGTACAATCATTTTCTGAATTCCGAATTTGTCCGAAGACCGATTCGGTTTTTGGACGTACATAAACATATTTCTTTGGACATTTTCGGACATTCAATGCCCAAGGATGACTTGTCGCGAAAATCACTCGGTGCCTTTTTTAATAGTTACTTTTTTATTAAAGAAGGAAGTGTGCCACAGTTAATTCACATACAACTTAGTTCTATTCATAAACCATAGCAGTAAGCATAGCAATATTCGGGCAAATTTCGGACAAACCATGATTTTCGGACAGTTTCGGACGGACTGCTGACTATGGTCTTGGACATCGGTCGGACAAATATTTTCTGAAACTGGCACCACTAGTAGGTTGGCAAAGAAGCTATGGCCAATACAAGTGCGACACAAGTGGTTCTGTGTGTAACAATTGGTTCTAGGATACAAAATGAAAATATTCATTGGTTCTCAGTCATTTCTGGATCAAATAACTGCGCATTAATGGCTTAAATACAACACCCACATTAAACACATACGGTCATTGTCTCATTTTAAAGGGAAATAATGACCTTTTCCACAAAAATGGAGTTAGTACTTGAAATCGCCAGACGAGACCAAAATAAATTGTAAATTCATCACATTTTGCATGAAAACTTTCCTACCGAAAGATATTTCAAGTTAAAGTTGATAGCGTTCCACACTTTTAACGACCGGTACTTGCAAGTACTCTTGGTCCTCATCAAACTGCGGGCTTTTCCCGTATTGTTTTTTTACGCAATGGAGTGGAAAATATATTGTGCGTTCTGGTTGTTGTGATTATATGCCCGGCGATCTTCTAAAACTAACAGCGATTGGAAAAAGTGGCAATAAAATCGGAAGCTCATCGATGCACATCAACGGCGGCATAGTTAGTGGTTGCGACCCTCAATTTTTGCAAATCGATTCATTTCTTTTCAACATTAGGAGTATTGTATAATTTGTCTGTGGCTGTATATAACACTGTATGCTTTATATTATCATGAAAAATAATATTTTTTCCCCAAAAAACTAACAAACAATAACACAAAACTGGCAATTAAATCGGAAGCTCATCGATGCACATCGACGGCGACCTATTTAGCGTCGGCGTTTGTTTACAAAGTCATTGTCATGCTTCTCGGCGCACTTAACCATTGTGGCGAGTTGTTCCTGATTAGTATACCCAAGTCCCGTAGCAGGCTTTGTTAATTACGTCACTGGTGCCATTCTTATGTAGCATTGCAATATATATCTGATTTTGAGTTGAAAGCTAATTAAAGACTTATTCAAATTATTGTTTTTAAGTTTGAATTTTCTTGTTAATCATTATTAAAGGTATTTTATCACTGTATTTCATAGTAGTTGACACTTCAGAAACATGTGACGTAATAATATTGTATCCAATATGCATTTCCCTCACCTTTTGCTATTGTGGCGCAGTGCCGGAGTGCTTTGCGAATACTATCTTGCCTGGGGTTCAATTCATTCCGCCCTTATTTTATTCGAGTTGGTATAGTTTGCATGTTGTTGTTATTCATGACTTATACTGATAGTCAGTCAAGCATCACGGATGCTTCACAGATTGCTTCACGGATCAGAGCGCTGCTCGAACGCACGCTAGTAGCGCTTTCGTTCTCCATGGCAACCAGGTGTGAGCCAATGAAAAGCCAGAACGTATTCCCTTTCTGGCTTTTGATTGGCTGACGCCTGGTTGTCATGGAGAACGAAAGCGCTACTAGCGCTACTAGCGTGTGTCCGAGCAGCGCTTAGTTTGATCGGAAACGTCACAGAGCCTCCAAAAATGCCGCACTCGATGTAAACAATGGTAGGGAAGGACGAATTTGTCAATGACCTTCATGAAGTACACAAGGTACTTGTGTTGTTTTTTTTCTTCCAAACTTACAACTTTTTGAATTTGGGAATAATTTTATTTAATTCTTAAATTTAAATAAAATAATTTTAAAACCATAACGGTAGCCTAATAAATTGTTGCTAACAAGATCAAAAGGTCATTATTTCCCTTTAAACAATATTTTTTGTTTGTTTAATGGCTGCTTGCATGTTCTTGGCAGTCTTCTATTGATGATGGTTATTCCAAGCTAAATTTTGTTTTTGCCACTACTGAATATTCAAATTAGTTTTCCGGTAGTGGCACATTTTAACTGGAATATACAACTGTTACTGGAATATACTGGGGCAAGACTTTACACATACAATGGAGAATGCAAACATTTCCACGTAGCTCCATTACTATAAATTCGTGTTCTAAAAATACCTGCATAATATTTAAGATTGTTTCTGCGTAGTTTTTTTTTGGGCAGCGACAATTATACACATTTATTACTGCTTATACATTGATCATCAAATCCTTTTTATTTATCCGTCACAATAATATTTTAACTAGACTTGGTGGTCACGCTAAATGAATAGGATTCGAATGTAATTGCTGAATGAGGCAATACATTTGCAGGGTCCTGCATTGTATTTAAGGCTGCTAGCCGGACATTGTATACTTTGCAATGTGTCCTGGGCAAGGGCGGATCCAGGATATTTTTTTTTCAATGGGGGGGGGGGGGGGGGGGGGGGGGGGGGGGGGGGGGGGGGCGGCCGGGCTAGGGGTGCATTTTTTTCGGGGAACAGGGGCGCATTTTTTCCGGGAACAGGGGCGCATTTTTTTTCCGGGAGATTGGGGCGCCGTTTCTTCAAACATACCCAGGGGCGGATCTATGATTTTTCCGAATGGGGTGGGCGGCTGACCCAGGGGGCGGCATTTTCGCCGTCAAATGGAACGCCATGGGCCTAGAGGGGCGTTAAAGGTTAATTAATAAATTACATTCTCCTGCAAACATTCTCAATTCTCTTACGCTTCCTCATTTGCAGTTTTTTTTTCTCTCGAAAAAGCAAAAGTATAAATGCATTAAAAAAAAAGATACTGAATTTATTTGTATAGCACTCTCACATGTAGG